>BJCM01112651.1:0-13480 GCA_018326385.1 Flaveria bidentis | reverse complement strand
TATATTGTAGATACATGATGTTCCTAGTTTAAGAACTTAAATGTAAAAGTGTTTCATGTCGTATGATTGAGACATAAGATTGACTCAGTGGCACGACTGAACCTTCAGTCGTGCGTATGACTCAGTCGCACGACTGAACCATGCTAATGGTTCAGTCGTAAGAATGAAAACTACAAACCTATAAATAGCACTTAATTCGTGGAAAAACAAAACAATTCGAAACAATCAGAAACACTTGCGAATATTCATAAACCCTAGCCGTCCAGAACGTCCAAGACAGCCAATCCAACTTCAAAGTTCGTTCTTGATCGATTTCTACTCGTTCTTAACGTTTTTTTCATTCTTATATCGATCGGGTTAACGTTCTCACTAATTGGATCACCAATCAAATAGGATTCCACACTATTTGATCTGGTCTCACGCAGAATTTGTTAGTATTCCGTAAGTACACGGTCCTGACAAGTGGTATCAGAGCTTTGGCTCTGGTTTTGTATGGATTCGGTTAGTTTTGGTGTTAAAACTCACGTTTTAATTCAAAAGAGTCACCATGTTGGTTCTAAAGATGTTTTCAACGTTTGCATGCATAAAAGTTGTGTTTTTCATCATACGGTAGTTTAGGGTTTCTGGGAAAATCGTCTTTTTGTGTCAAAGTGTCAAAATCTTCGATTTTACAAAAACAACAGCTTTCAGTCGCACGATTGGTCCGGTCGCACGATTGGTCCAGTCGCACGATTGAACTCAATCATATACTCCATCCGTGCGACTGAACTCAGTCGCATCCCTCATTCACATGACTGAACAACTCCAGTCGTTTGATTCCAATCGTCTTGTTCATACGCATGACTGAATCCAATCGTACAATTGAATTCTTTCGTACCCTTCATTCTCACGAGTGACCCATACTCATAGCCCATTCGCACGAGTGAAACTGTCCTGTTCCAAAAGTACCAAGTTTACAACAATGGAAGATCAATTTGCTGCATTTTCTGTTGGAAAGGACTCTCGCATCCAGAACCTTCTGCTTCTGGAGAATGAGATTGGTGATCATAATAAACCGCCAATGCTGATAACGTTAGATGATTATCCTCAGTGGAAACAACGGTTTGAAATTTATTTAGATGGAGTTGATCCCAATCTTTGAACATCCATTGAGACTGGTTACACGGTACAAGTTAGTGCTAATGGAGTCAAGTTAACATTAGGGGGAATGAGTGAAGCACAAAAGATTCTATTTAATGCTGAAAAGAAAGTATATGCTCTGTTGACTCAGTCGATACCGAAAGACATCTTTCATTAGTTCTTTGAGAACAAGCAAGCGAAAAAGTTATGGGAACATTAGAGAAGAGATATGAAGGAAATGCAACACTCAAAGCACTAAAGGCTAAAGCTCTTAAGAAGGAGTTTGATAATTTCTCCTCGATTGGGAATGAGAGTTTGGATGACATGATTGACAGGTTCTACCATCTGATGAGTGAGTTGCACACTCATGGTGTGACAACGTCAACGGAAGATAAAGTTTCAAGCTTTGCAGATGGCATCCCGGATAAATGGGATTCATTTGTGTCCAACCTAAGACAGAATGACATTCTTGTGATGTTAGACATAAATGACTTCATCCTGAAGTTAAGATAGGAAGAACTGAGAATGAAATACAAGTCTAAGAAAAGATCCTGTGTTCAGAATCCCTTCACTCTACAACTCAGTTCCAACTCTAGCTGTTTCAGGAGCACCGTTGCAAACAACTTTTGTGTCTAGTTCATCTGCTCCTTCCCAAACAAGTACCTCAGGAACCGAAACGTCAGGGTCATCTAGTACCCAATATATAGTTTCTGAAGCAAAGGCAACAAAGCTGAAGACCAAGAATCTCAGTAACGTTACAGTGGAAGTTGCCAAAGAACATATGGATAAACTAGCGGCGGTTGTACAATCTTACAATGGTTTAGTTGCCGGTAAGATTGGAAATTTTCATCTTGCAAATGAGGATTATGAGCAATTTGATGACAATGAGCTAGAAAGGATGGACATAATATGGGCCTTAGCTAGTGCTGTCAAAAGGGCAAAGACATTTGTCAAAAAGACGCGGCAAAATTTAGTAGGTACTAAAGATACGACTTTTGGTTTTGACAAAACCAATGTAACATGCTTTAACTGTGGTGAAAAGGGGCATTTTAAATGTGAATGTATAAAGCCCAAGAAAACTGGTAATGGAAACCAATTTCCGACTTTCAACCGTCAAGACAAAGACATGAGTGGAACTACATCTTCAAGCAAAGAGACAAAGGCCTTGACTGCTCAAGGTGATGAAGGGTAAGACTGGTCCTTTCGATTTGTTTCTCTAGGTGAATCAAATATTGCATGTGTTGAGGCATTGGATGATGGATCTATGAGTGAAGGTGAGATCACAGCTGAGCAAATGATGCCAGATACCGAAGAAGCTGTGACTGTGGTAAACCACTTGGTTGAGGAAGAGCTCAGAGCAACAAACTCAGAATCTCTAGTTAACGAAGAGTCTAAAAAGACGTTGATGGCTGACTCGTCTGATTCCTCACAGGTAACTTCTAATGACCAACTTTTTGATAAACATACTTGTTCTGAATGTGACAAATTTAGGGATAGCATTGATCTAAAATTTGCAAGGTTATTAGAATACAATGATAATTTGGTAAACGATTTACAACTCTACACTGAGTCCAATCATATGTTAAAACAAAATGAGTGGAGTTACAAAGAAAAATAGAACTTTTGGGAAAACAACTAAGGGAAACCGAGGTTGTTGCTTTGAATCAAGCAAATGACATAAAGTTTTATTTAAATTTTTTGGAAGAAACAAAGAAGGAAAAAGCAGTTTTAGAAGTCAAAGTTGATTCCTTAAAACAAAAACTACACAGCTTGGCTAGTTCTTCACATATAGTTCAAAACTTAGTGAAAGAACGAAACAATGGGGAAGGTTTGGGTTACAAAGTAGTTCTGCCACCACATGCAATCCTTCTGAATACTAAAAGTAGACTAATAAATAACAACCCAGTTAAGGATCATGTCATGTCTACTCCTCTGATTAGTGATCCAGATTCTACAGGAAAACCTATGAAGGATAGCACTAAACAGAAGGAGTCTACTTTTAAATCAAAAGATAAGATGCCTCCAATCTTCCAGACAAGGTCAATTACATTCAACAACTACAAAACAACTTGCTTTCAGTCTCCCAGATCTGTGATAAAGGATTCAAAGTTGTGTTTGACAACAAGAAGTGTTACATGTTGAAGAAGGAGTAAGTTATTCATGAGAATAAAGTCTTAATGTCAGCTTCAAGATGTAATGATCTGTATGTCTTGGATCTATCAAAGGCCTCCATAACAGAGAACACTGTCCAATGCTTCTTGTCAAAGGCTATAGAGAGGGATTCAATCTCCTGGCATAGGAGAATGGGACACATCAATCCTAGGAAGATGAATCATCTAATATAGAATGATTTAGTGAATGGAGTAACTGTCAAGAATTTCCAGCTTCTGGATTTTTGCATAGCATGTAAGAAAAGGAAACATACCAAGAAGTCTTACAAGGCAAAGAAAGTTAATTCAAATGACCTTCCACTCGAGCTTCTACACATGGATTTGTTTGGCCCAGTTAGCACAAAGAGCATTGGTGGAGATCTGTACTGCTATGTAGTAACTGATGATTACTTAAGATTTTCTTGGGTGATGTTTCTGAAATCCAAATCAGAGACTTTTGAATCATTCAAACATCTAGTAACTACTTTGGAATCACTCTTCAAGCTGAAAGTAAGGTAGATTCAATCAGACAACGACACAGAGTTCAAAAATCAGTGGATGGAGGCATACTGTAGAGAGAAAGGAAATGTACATCAATTTACGTCTGCCTACACTCCATAGATGAATGGGGTTGCTGAAAAGAAAGAATTGGAGCTTGATAGAGACAGCAAGAACGATCTTACCCGACTCTAAACTGACTATTCAATTTTGGAATGAGGCAGTGGCGAATGCATGCTAGTTTCTGAATCGAGTCTTGGTGGTCAAACGTCACGGTAAATCATGTTATGCACTGCTCCAGTGACGTAAACCAAACTTGGAGTATCTCGAACCCTTTGGTGCACTGTGCATGTTGTTGAAGAAAACTCAGACTAGGAAGTTTAGTGAGAAGGTTGAAGAAGGTATCTTTCTCCAATATAGAATACCATACAAAAGAGTTTATAACAACTCAACGGGTCCGGTAAAAGTGTGGTGCAATGTTTATGTTCAAAGATACACCACCCCTACTGGAAAAGGACCTTCATTCTTCTTTGACTATGATGGATTTTTTAAGTCCTTCAACATACCTCCCTCCCTTCCTAATGATGAGTTATCCGCTACAATGATGTATGATGTTCTGAACACTCCTCCACAAGACTTGACAACATCGGTTCCAATAGATGTCTCTTCTAGTCCTTATGGGGGAGAGCCTGAAGTAAGTGACTCCTCCTCCTCTGATGAAGCAGTGGAGACTGAAAATGTGGATCAGGAGGAACAGGTTCCTGCAAATGAAAGTACATAAGCATCAGATCTTGATGCCTCTAACACTTCTAAACCTCATACTCCAACAACTACGGATACTAAACCTGGGATTCAAAATCTGGATCAGGAAGTAGTTGTTCCCACCACTCCTAGATCTCAAATTATTGTGTATCATCCCCTGGACAATATCATTGGGGATGTACTATTGGGAGTGCATACACGAAATCAGCTATGCTCAGCTGACTATGCCTCAGTAATGGAAAATGGCTATCTTCATGATGTTGCGTATCGATGTTTTGTGTCTCAATTCGAGCCAAAATATGTAAGTGAAGCCTTAAACGATGAGGCATGGGTTAGTGCTATGCAAGAAGAACTTATACAATTCGAGAAGTTAGGAGTATGGTCCTTTATGGACAGACCAAAAGGTGCTAAGGTGATTGGCACTAAAGGGGTCTTGAAGTGTAAGAAAGATTACCAAGGAGTCATAATCAGAAATAAGGCTCGACTTGTGGTTCAAGGGTTTAGACAACTCGAAGGCATTGACTACAATGAAGTGTTTGCACATGTGGCTCGGATGGAAACAATTCGTATCTTTCTAGCCTATGCATCCTACATGAAGATTAAAGTTTATCAACTAGATGTAAAAAGTGCATTCCTTCATGGTGAAATCCGTGAAACAGTCTACGTCAGTCAACCCAAAGGATTTGAGGATCCATATCATTGGGATAGAGTTTATAAACTGGACAAGTCTCTCTACGGGCTCTATCAAGCCCCTAGAGCCTGGTATGAGAAACTCTCAACTCATCTAGTGAAAAATGGTTTTCACAGAGGGTTATTGACTGTACATTATTCATCAAAGAAAAAGATGGTGATTTACTGCTGGTACAGATATATGTGGATGACATAATCTTCGGTTCCAAAAATGAAGAATTATGTACAGAATTCGAATCTGTAATGAAAGCAGAGTTTGAGATGAGTGCCATGGGGGAGATGAAGTTCTTTCTTGGCTTACAGGTGGATCAGACACCAAAAGAAGTCTTCCTGCATCAGTCCAAATATGTAGGTGATATCCTCTGTCGGTTCGACATGGAGAATGCTTCAGTTGCTAGAACTCCACTTGCCACGAACCATGACGTGGCACCCGACGAAAATGGTGATTTGGTTGATGCCACCATGTACAGGGGAATGATCGGATCTCTTATGTATCTCACAGCCTCTCGTCCTGATTTTATGTACGCCACGTGTCTTTGTTCACAATATTAGGCAAAACGAAAAGTAAATCATCTCATAGGAGTTAAAAATAATTTTCGTTATCTGAAGGGTACTCCAACACTGGGGTTGTGGTATCCTCATGATGATGACTTTGAGCTTACAACGTATAGTGACTCGGACTATGGTGGTTGCAAGATAAATTACAAGTTAACATCTGCGGGATGTCAGTTCTTTGGTAGACGGTTAGTCACCTGGCATTGTAAGAAGCAGACATCAGTTGCTCTATCAACATGTGAAACTGAATATGTTGCTGCTGCAAGTTGTTGTTCACAAATCATTTGGATTCAACAGCAAATTCGCGACTACGGTTTTCAATTTTCTAACACCTCTGTTTTGGTTGATAATTCTGCTGCTATTGTTTTCACCAAAAATCCGGTCCAACACCTGAAAACAAAACACATCTGTATTAAATATCACTTTATACATGACTGTTTTGAAAAGCAATTAATCGATGTTGTTAACATTAATACAGATTTTCAACGCGCCGACCTCTACACAAAAGCGTTTGACAAACCTAGGTTTTTATATCTTTTAGAGGTTAATGGCGTGAAAAAGAAAAGAGATGTGATTCAAGAAGAAGCAAGTTCGTAGTCCGACAAGTTTTTTCTTAGTTTCGTGTTTATTTTCTTTTATTTTATTCTCCTGTCTATTAAAATCCAAAAACACAAAAAGATTTTCGGTTTTAGAATTTTAGGGGGAGAATAGTTTAGTTTAGTATTTAATTAGTGCAGTATTTATTTACTTAAAAAATGAGGGAGGAGGGCAACTTAGCTAAAAGAAATGAAATCAAATCTCTGATTCTGATTCAAAATTTATGGAAAATGATATTACACAGGGAACAAATTGTTTGGGACTTCAAAAGGACTTAAATGATCAAGATGCAAAATTCAATGTATAAGTCTGAGGAGTCGAAGCACAAATAAAAGGAAAAATGATAGTAAAACTAGTATGCTACAAGGTAACATAGAGAAAGTAGACCTAGAGGTTGCTAGTTTATTACATGATGTGTCGGTAGATTCAACATAATAGATGAGTAGACCTCATTGGTAATTTAAATTCAAACTAAGTTGTTCAACTTGTTGTGGGTTCCCATCTTATCCCTGGTTAACACAATCAACACATTTCCAATAAGGGGTGACGAGCAAAATAAACGCCACAAATGTGTGCGGATGACCATAAAAATGAGCAAAGCACATGGAAAAACTGCTAAGTGCAATCAACCTAATAACTTATGTTGTTGGTGCGTTATGTGCAAAAGAAAAATAAACGCTCTAACAAGAAGATAAGTTTTGTGCCTCTCTGCTGTGCGGTGGCACTGACTTGAGGATAAGCATAACCTAAATTTTCTAGAATTCATTGTTGTTTGCACCTCTCTACTGTGCGATGGCACTGACCTGAGGCTTGGAATCACCTTGAAAGCTCTTAGAATAGTTTCTTCTTGTCAAATACCCGTAGACCGCTAAAAATTTTCCCGAGGAATTTTGATTACCATATAAGTGTGGGATCCACAAATGAGTGTTGAAATAAATAAACCTAACTCATCACTAATGTGAGTCAAAAATTGGTTTATGGATTTAAGAGGACAAATATACTGACAATCATAGTGGCTGCAACTCTTGACAGTCAAAATCATTGTGTGCATCTTATAGCTCTAGTATGATTTCCTGAAAGTGCTATTGACTCTCGGTCAAAACAAGAATCTAGCATCAAAATGTTTTATTATAATGTCCCAAATGATTCTGATATACTTGTATGATTCCATAATGAATCGTTCCAGAAATGATCAAATTAACTTGAAGCTGTGCTATCCAGGAAGAAATATCTATTAGACGTTTTTCTAAAAGATTTCAATCCATCTCAAATCAAAAATACAAAAATATGTATTGTTTTGTTTTAATTTCAAGTTGTTTTTCCTATTTTTCTAGTCTTCTGTTACTTAAAAATTGGACTACACAACTAGATCTAATCTATGAATCACTCACTAAAAGTGGTCACATCTGAGGTGACCAATCGGTTTTTAAATTAAAAGTGGCCACGTCAGAGGTGATCAAATGGTTTTCAATTAAAAAGGTCATGGCTGAGATGATTAGTGTTCATAATGTTATATATCAAAAGGTAAAGTTTAAGTGTGTGAAAGTGTATGAGGTCAAACGCATAAGTATGAGCCAATCGCACGATTGGACCTTAAGTATGAGCCAATCGCACAATTGGACCATAAGTATGAACCAATCGCACGTTTGGACCCTAAGTATGAGCCAGTCGCACGATTGTACCATAAGTATTACTTAGTCACACGTTTGAACCATAATTATGAACCAGTCACACGATTGGACCATGAGTATGGGGCAACCATGTGGTTGGATAACGAGAATGAACCAATCGTATGACTGGATGAAGAAGGATAAGCCAGTCGCACGACTGAACCCCAGTCGCACGACTGAAGCATGCGTATAGGTCCAGTCACATGACTGAACTTTAAAATAGTATAAATAGAGGGGTGAGTCGGTCGTATTCCTTACCACCCTTCAAAATTCTCAAAAACCTCTCATACGCAAACACTCTGCCCAAATTTTGTTTACTTTGATTAATCACTGTTTCTGATCCTAACTGATTTCTCATTCATCTACAGGTATTGTAAGACTGAAATCGACCATAATGACTGGTGTAATCAAACCCTAAATGACCTAATCGATTAAAATCAATAAATGAGAATAACTCTTCAAATAGACCACTTAAATGGACATAATCGTTGATTTAAAGGACATTTAGTGATATTTAGAGTCCCTGCGAATCTAATGAGTCTAAACACAAAGTCTAACATAAAGTTTTGACCAAGATTCAAGGTTGGAGTGTTGAACAAAGCAATATGCGAATGGACACTCCGTATGAATCTCAGTCGCACGATTGAGCCAGGCGTATGATTCAGTCGCATGAATCAATCAATCGGTGACTCAGTCGCACGATGACTCAACCGCATGGCTTAAGATACGACTAAGTTCAGTCGCAAGATCAATCGCACGGTTGAACTCTGCTGCAGGCTCAGTCGCATGACTGAACTCAATCATATGGTTCAATCGCATGATTGAACCAGTTTGATTAAAAAATGTTTAAGTTTCAACTGTCATCTCCTATACACAACTCTAATGTATATGTTTCTTGTGTTGCAGCAACATGGTTGATAGATGGACGATGAGCACCAAGCAAAATATCTGTGCTCACTTAGATGCTACTACTCGGAATGCTTCTGAGTTTGCTAGGATCATAGCCTTTCTGAGGAGATCCAGGATCTTCAAGGCTATATCTACACCATGCACACCATACAGATTGCTTAAGCAGACCTTCTAGGAAGGTGCTATATTTGACAGGTCCACAGAGCCCCACTGTATCCGGAGCTCGATCTTCGGACAGGAGATCACTATTACTGCAGCAGATCTAAGGCGAGTCCTGGATCTGGGTGAGGATGGTGCCCACCCAACCAAACTACACCCTTTGGCAGTTCGGGGATGCTTTCTGAGGATGAAGTACACTGGGGATATCAACGCAGGTGTGCTCAACAAGAGTAACCTATGCCTCTAGTTTAAGTACTTGGCCCATGTCATCCTTAAATGCATAGCATCAAGGAGAGGAGGATTCGATGAGATGTCAGATCAAATCTAGAACACATATGTTGCTCTGGTGCTGAACCACCCATTTAGTTTCTCCCACATGTTATTCTCCTACATGACAGAGAACATCGAGGCAAAAGGGAAGGAAGGCTTCTGCATGTACCTAAGGTTTTTACAGATGATCATAGACGAGAAGCTTCCTCTGCTGCCAAAAGAGAGGGATGATACTATGATTCTCGAGGTTATGGATGACACTACATTGGGTATGATGAAGGTCTACCAGGGGAAGCAGGTGAAGCCCCCGGTGAGGAGACTATTTGGTCATTTGGCCAATGAGGAGTATGTGGCACCCTCTCACAAGAAGTGGCGTTACGATGAAAGTGACTTTGATGTTGAGCCCATCATGGCACCCACCGATGACGAAGACGATGATGATGACAACCATGATTAGGGTCAAGGTGGGGATGTACCTGGTGGAATAGAGAAGGCTGCTTTCCACCAGGACTTCTTGATAGACGAAGACGAGGAGTTAGATGATGAGCCACTGGTGAGGACAGCTGGGAGAAGGGTTGTGGCCACTGAGAAGGGTATAGAGGCAGTTGGTGGATGCCCAACTGGTTCTGCTGGTGATGATACTGATGTCATCGACCCTACTTACATACCTGACCAACCCATCGGTCTAGGGGGAGATTCTATTTCTAAGGGTAAAAAGGGTAAAAAGCAAAGGTTTACTGTGATCACATCTTCTGCCACCACCACCACTGCCACACCCACTACCACAGGCACCACTCCTACCACCACCACTACCACTTCTCCTACCACTACTATCATACCTCCTACCACCACCACCATAACTACTACTACCACTACCACTCCTCCCACTACTACTACCACTACCACTCCTCCCACCACCACTACCATAGCCACTCCACCACAATCCACTCCTATTCTACCTCCTATATTCACCACATCTACCACCATAACCACCACTCACCAAGCTGGTCCCTCCACCCAATCTATATTCACACCTAGACCTACTCTACTCATGTTCAGGTTAGAGGAGCAACTGACTCAACTAAACCAGCTGATGGAGGTGAATGCAGCTCAAGCAAAGCATATTGTACAACCGAGTGAGAAGAACGCTCAGTATGAGAGAGTGTTAGGCCGAGCCCACCACACACTTAAAGGTCAAAATGAGCTGGTGTTGGCTTCGGTGAAGAAGATAGAGGATCTGGAGAAGAAGAATAAAAAGATATTGCTAAAGCTTAAGGGATCAAAGAGTGAGCCATTGAAGATCAAAGATGGTGATGATGTTGATGATGAGGATGAAGATGAATCTGATGAAGAAGAAGATGTTGATGAAGGAGGACCAAGTGGTAAAGATAAATAGGATGATGACGATCAAGAAGGTGATGTTGCTGCATCAGCCTCCACTCAAGCGCAGGAGATTAGCACAAAGTGAAACCAAGATCAAGGAGCATCGTCCTCAGCTCCTCAAGCTGAAGAGACGACAGATCAAGACAAAAGTAATGATTAGAAGTCTTTGTATTTAAAAACTTTTGTACTTGAATTATATATCATATTAATGTAATTAATGATTATCTATGTTTGTTTATGTTTTAATGCATTGATTAATGACTTATGTGTGATGTGTTAAATGTTTAATCAAACAGATGGAACTCAACAACAAGATGAGTATGATGGCATCCCCCTTCAACAAGTCAAGACTCAACTTATCATAATTCTTGACTTGCAAGGGATTTTCAGAAGATCTGTGAGCTACACTCCGGAGGAAGGAAAGATCATCGATGATATAACAGACGAGCAGCTCGCTAAAATGTTCAGACTGAATCCTGACGAGCTTGTCAAAGATGCTCAAGAAGTTGATGTTGTGAGTGATGATGTGTTGAAAGATGTGGATGAGATAGAGATAGAGGATGTTAAATCTGAGCATTATCTAGAGTACACTGATGTTAGGACCGTGTACGGACGGAGTACTAACTGATTTACGTGTATACCAACTCAAATAGTGCGGAATCCTATTTGATTGGCGAGCCAATCAGTGAGAACACACGTAGAATCGATCTTAGAATGAATCTAAACATTAAGAACGATTGCAGTACGATTTAGTGCAATCTATGAACTTGGAACAGGGTTTCTAAGGTCTCTGGACGGCTAGGGTACGAGTAGGAGTTGAAATATTGAAAGTGTTCAGTTTTTCCACGAATTAAGTGGTATTTATAGGTTAGGGTTAGTCAATCGTACGACTGGACCATTAGCATGGTTCAGTCATGCGACTAAAGCATGCGACTGAGTCAATCACACAACTGAAGGTTCAGTCGTGCGACCAAGTCATCCGTATGTCTCAATCGTGCGACTGATCCAGTCTCCTGGTTCAGTCGTGCAACTGTTTCATTAGCATGAAGTATTCATGCGTATGGTCCATTCGCATGAAAACTTCATACGACTAAGTTTGAATATGTTTCTCAATCGACTAAGGTCTATTCAAACAACCACAAACCTATATAGTTAGTTCAATATGCATTAATAAATAATAAACATTGAAACATACACTGAAACATTTAACATTAAGATCATCAATCACATATTCTGTTTCATTCAACTCATACATTTCATTTACATTTAGGACATGACAAACATATTACATTAAGATCGTAAACTAGGTACATATGTATTAACAAACTCTCCCTTGGACCTAGTTTCCTTCATTGTCTGGAATCCTTCATTAGCTCGTCAAACTTCTTATGCCTCTCCTCGACTGTAACTCCAACATGTATCTCGAATGCAAAACAGAGTCTTATCACGTTCTGAAACTGTAGGGCATGTACGATAGCTTGTGGATCATAGAATAATGGCCACCTGTATAAAGTATAAACATCACTAGCTGACAAGTTGGTTAGCCACATTGGGTCAAATACCCGGATGGTCTCCATTTAGCGCTCTTTCTGCAATACTATGACCACTTCTCCTGTTCTCCAATCATAATACCACCACTTGAAGTGGGGAGTGAAGTCCTGTGGCATTTCCCTCATGGGAATCTTTGACATAGTGCGCGGAGGACTCCACTTCAACACCACTTTGGGTTTCCCAGTCCTTGGGTCTACCTCCGAACTTCGAATATACCTCGTAGGTTGTTGAGGCTTGAAGTTAACCCATCTTGTGTGGTATTCTTTCTTCAATGCAGCTTCAAACCAGCCTGACATCTTCCTGGGGTCAGCATACAGCAGGTTCATGCGTGCCAGCTGATTGAGCTCAAAACTAGGGAGAGTCTTCAGATCATGTGGGAATCTGAAGTACTCGATTCCCTTCTCCCTCTTCACGGCATATACATTAAGATCCTCAAAATAAGCCCACACTATAATCTTGCAAGACACCTTTAATTGCTTCTTTACTTTGTAGAGCTTGGCGTAGGCACTCGGCTTTGGCGTTGTGCGTTGGGCACGACTCTCTGCAAAACAAGCCGCCCATTCAGCCTTTTTGATCTCAACATCAGCGTCCGAGGCTTGGGCTTGGCTTTCTGATTTCTCGGCCTCCCTCTCCATCGTATCCAGTTTAGCATACATATCACTATCAAGAGTATCTCCAAAATCAGGAACCACATTTCCCTTTCAATTAGTATATTCTGGATAGTATTGTGTTGTGATGTCTTCAATCTCTATCTCATCCACATCGTTGAGCTCGTCATCACTAGAAACATCGACGGTAGGTGCATCTTTAACTAGTCATCCGGATTTAACCGGAACATCTCTGCGAGTTGCTTATCAGTGAGGTTGTGAATGATTTATCCTTCTTCGGAAGTATAGCTTACTGACCTCCTGACAATCCCTTGCAGGTCAAGTATCATAGTGAATTGAGACTTGATCTGCTGCAGTGGAGCAACATCATATTCATCTCACTGATATGGTGGATCTGCTTGATTTAAAATATGTAACACATCATTCATTAGTAGATAATCAAGATAGTTAAATAATCAAATATATACATAAACATTCATTACATAAGTTGTAATACATGATTCAATTACACAAAAGTTCAAAATACAGAAACATCTAATCATTACTTTGATCTTGAATC
>BJCM01112627.1:0-10846 GCA_018326385.1 Flaveria bidentis | reverse complement strand
TTGAACAAGGATTCAAGTACGTTTTTAATGATGCTTTTATTTCTGCCTACTTGAATGATGTCTTTTATTCTGAGGCTACACCTCGAAGTGGTACTTATGAGATTGATATTCAAACAAACAATAACATATATAATCTTTCTAAATGTATCAAATATGGAATTAACGATACGTTTCTATGGCATTGTAGACTTGGCCACATAAGCAAGGCCCGTGTGAAAAGGCTTCAATTCGAAAGGATTCTTGAATCCACAGGACATGAATCTTTTGATGAATGCGAATCTTGCTTAGCTGGCAAACTCACAAAAGATCATTTCACCCATGTTGGTGAACGGGCCAAGGATCTGTTAGCACTTATACATTCTGATGTATGTGATCCTTTCAAAACCATGTCTAGAAATCACAAAAGATACTTTGTTACGTTTATTGACGATTATAGTCAATACGCCTATGTCTACCTTATGAAGCATAGACATGAAACCTTTGAAAAGTTCAAAGAGTTTCAGAACGAAGTAGAAAACCAACTTGGTAAGACTATCAAAGTACTTCGATCAGATCGAGGTGAAGAATACCTAAGCCAAGAGTTCATTGATCATCTAAAGGAACGTGGAATTGTTTCACAGTTCACTCCACCCGGCACACCCCAACTTAATGGCGTGAGTGAGAGGAGAAATCGAACCCTACTTAATATGGTTTGATCGATGATGTGTAGAACTAAGTTACCTCACTCCTTTTGGAGTTATGCTCTTATGACTGCCACCTGCCTTGTAAATCTGGCATCAACTAAGAAGGTGTTGGAGCTATAAAAGATAGACAAAACACCATATGAGATATGGCATGGGTCTAAACCCAATTTGTCTTACCTTAGAGTATGGGGATGTGATGCTTATGTCACTAGCGAGTCTAATGACAAGTTAGATCCTCGAGGTGAAAAAGCTATTTTCGTTGGATACTATATTAGAAGTGGGTATTACTTTTACCATTCTGATGCAAATATGATTTCCATCAAAAGGAAGGCACATTTTCTCGAGAAAGAGTTTCTTGATCGAACTGGAAGTAATATTGTGGATCTTGAACTAATCCGAGAACCACAAACAAACGCAGATGTAGTCGGTGCGTCTAAACAAAAAGAAATTGTTGCTGATTCAGACATAAACACAAGCGTTCGCAGAAGTAGCAGAACTCACAAAGAACCTGACATATATCTTTGGAATCTAGAGGGTACTGAGGTTTTGGTAGTAGCTGATTCTGGTGATGAACCTACTAACTACAAATCTGCTATCTCAGATCCGGAATATGTGAAATGGCTAGATGCCATGAACGCCGATATGAAATCCATGCGAGACAATCAAGTCTGGGACTTGGTTGAGCTACCTCCCGGTTCACGAACTATAGGGAGCAAGTGGCTTTTCAATAGAAAAACCGACATGCATGGAAATGTACACACCTATAAAGCACGGCTAGTTGCGAAAGGTTTCACTCAAACTCAGGGTGTTGACTATGATGAAACTTTCTCATCCATTGCTATGATTAAATCGATCAGGATATTGCTTGCCATAGCCGCATACTATGATTACGAGATATGGCAAATGGATGTCAAAATCGCTTTTCTAAATGGACATCTCTCTGAGGATGTCTATATGGTTCAGCCTGATGGTTTTGTCGATCCACAATATCCAAATAAGGTGTGCAAACTGGATAAGTATATTTATGGACCTAAACAGGCATCCTGTAGCTGGAATCTTCATTTTGATCACAGAATTGTCGAATTCGGTTTTGTCAAAAGTGAAGATGAGCCTTGTGTTTATAGAAAGGCTAGTGGGAGCAATATATCATTCCTCATATTGTATGTGGATGATATACTGATCATTGGAAACAATATCCCAATGCTTAACGAAGTTAAAAATTGATTGGGAGCTTGTTTTGTAATGAAAGATCTTGGAGGAGCTGCTTACATTCTAGGAATAAAGATCTATAGGGATAGATCTAAGCGTCTAATAAGGCTTAGTCAAAGCACATACATAGACAAAATGATGACGCACTTTAAGATGGAAAAATCCAAGAAAGGAGGTGTTCCAATGACTAAAGCTACCTTGTTGAACAAATCGCAATCTCCTTCAATGGACATTGATATTAAGCGAATGGAAAAGGTTCCATATGCTTCAGCGATTGGTTCTATCATGTATGCTATGCTGTTCACTAGACCTGACGTCTCGTATGCTTTGAGCATTACTTGTTATCAGCAAAACCCTAGCTTTGCCCATTGGACTACAGTTAAGAACATTCTGAAGTACTTGAAAAGGACTAAAGACATGTTCTTAATATTTGGAGGAGTTGAAGAACAGCTCACTGTATGATGTTACACTGATGTTAGTTTTCAAACTGATAGAGATGACTCTCGCTCACAATCTGGTCATGTATTCACACTAAATGGTGGAGCTATCTATTGGAAAAGTTTCAAGCGAAGTGTGGTGGCAGATTCTACCACTGAATCTGAATATATTACAACATCAGATGCTGCAAAGGAAGCTGCTTGGATGAAGAAGTTCATATCCGATCTCGATGTGGTTCCAAGTATTTAGCACCCAATCGAGATAATTTATGATAACACAGGTGCCATTGCTCAATCCAAAGAGCCCAAATCTCATCACAGGGTCAAGCACATTCAAAGGAAGTTTCACTACATACGGGACATAGTGAAACAGGGAGACATCATGATAAGCGAAATAGACACAAATCAAAACCTAGCAGACCCATTTACCCATGACTCAGAACAAGCATGATCAGCATAGAAAATGCGATCGGGCTTAGATTAACTAGTGATATGTTTTGATTTAGTATTTGGATGTATGAACTTTTAACAATTATACTTTTAAATTTATTTTTATTTACTGATTTAAATACAATTATGAATACTATAACTGTGCTCATTTTAATATGTTTAATCCATGAATATTGTATTCTAAATTATCCATAGTTGGTAAGACTTGTGGGAACAATTCTGAATTAAGGCTATTCTGAATTTAGACTCAAGGGGTTGACCTCTAAATTCACAAACCTCATTATGAATGACGTTGGATATAACTCGCCACAAACCATCTTTATTATAAGATGCTTTAATACTGGTATACTCATTTAGTATCCTATGACCTGAGATGCATACTAGAACTTCCGTTTACCGAGGGTTATTCTTTGATCACTGTCAACCACTGTCTTGTAATTGCCAGTCATAAAGGCTTTGGTTGGGAATAATTCTAAAGTTTAGTGGGAGTTGTATGTAGTCAAAAAGGGATTATGTCCTCTTACATTATATGTAATAGTTAGACATCATGGCGCCCTCGTTGATTCAAACTGGTGAAGTGTGAGGCCTCACCGAAACTGACTATGTGTTTGATTGAACCATTTTGAATCTAGATCGAGAACAATAATGATTGAGCTCCATATGAGAATTAATCTTAACGACTCAATTGATGTCTTTTACAGAAAGGGTAAATGACTATGAATACCATAAGTCTATTGTCTTGTTATAGTAAAGTGTTACTACAACAAGTCTTTTTGGTTAATGACTTTAAAGTGTCATACCTTGTTGGGGGCAGCCATGTGTAGCTAGAGCACCGCTGACTGTCTAAGTTAAGATTTAATCGAACTCCGTTCAAGTGGGAGTTTGTTGGAATATGTACGGGTTTGATTAACTTGACGTTGCTAATCGGGCTATGACCCGTAAGAGTTACACCTTTTGCAACGAAATTAAAATCAACTTAATTTGATTAACTGGTATTACGAACTATATACAAGATGTAGTTATATTGTAATTATATTAACCGGTACTTAATAATTACTACTAATTATTAATTATTAATTAATGTTTAATTATATATGTTTTTTATTTATTTTGGGTTTCGGTTATTTCGTGGGCTAACACTAATCTATCCGGGCTTGAGGCCCGCGAGTAAATTAGTGTTAATTAACTAGTTAATTAGATTTTAAACCTAATTATATATTATATATATAGATATGGATGAAAAAGAGGAGATAGAATTTCAATTGCTCCACAAAAGATTGCCGTATACAACCAAAAAAATCAAAGAAAGGAAATCATCCATTGCCGCCTACGTTGCCATAGACCACAATTAAACCATTGCACACCAATGCCATATTTTACCGCAATGTTGTTGTAGTGTTCTCATTCTGTTTTCTCAATCTAGCATCTAATCGTTGACCCTCGGTGTCTCAAACGGTTATTAATTAACCACAAAGGTATATTAAATCTCATCAATAGATTAATTATAATTTTGTATTTGCGTCGTTTGTAACCAGATCCTGTCGGGTTCACTTTTGGTATTTAATATTTTATTCCGTTGCGTTAACTATTATTAATCTAATTAAAAATTATCAAAATAGTTTAGATAAATAAACCTAACCAAGATACCACTAAACCCAACAACAACATCAATCACCACAACATCCCTCACCATCAAGCCAAAACACTCTACCCATTTCACCCATTCACTCTGTTCAGTCTCAACAGTCTCCATCACCAAGCCAAGACAGTCTGCCAATCTATCCACTTATCCATCAATCATCTGATAGTGTACATACTGAATCCATCTTTGTCACTCAGTCTCTAAACTCAATTCACACTGGTGAGACTGAGTTGATCTCTCAAGCAAGAACCATCCCTCTATCACTCTCCAACTCTGAAAATCCAGTTGCCTCCAATCAAACAGAACCTTTAATGTTCATCATGAATCTTGAATCACAAACTAATCATGATAAGCCTGTTCAAGCAAAAAAGGAATGCTTTAGTTCAACAAGTATGGCTCATACTAAAGATCATAAAGGTGAGATTGCTGCCCAACAAGAAGAAAGGGGAGAAGAAGAAAAATATGAGGAAGTAATTGCCTATGATGAAGATGACATCAGTGACAAGGATATTCTAGTTAGCAAAAGCTATCTAGTAGCTGAATATAACAAGCTAGTTGTAAAGTCCAATAAGAGAAAGGAAAGGATTCAAGAACTGAAAGGGGTTATCAAAGAAAAGGATGAGCTGCTAATAAAACAAGAAGCAAGAACCAAAAAACTAAGAGAAGATTCTCAGTGCAAGAATGAAGTGATTGATGCCTTACTTCAACAAGATTCTGAGCTCAAAAAAACAATAGAGGCTGAGATAGATGAGAAATGAGAAACTGATGCTGAAGATTGATCAAGCAAATAAGACTCTCTTTGCTCAATCAACTATGTTGAAAAGAAAAGAAGAAGAGCTTGAGCAACTGAAAATGAAAATATATGCTCTTGAATCAATCTAACAAAAGGAACCTGCTGAATCTTCCAAGCAACTGATTCTATACTCAAGGAAGAGGAAGTATTTAGGTTCCATAAACCAAAAGGTGATTAAGGTTGAAGGTGAATCTAAATAGGCAAAGCTTACATCTCCTGAGCACACTCCTTCGGTAGATGTGTCCACATTAAAGTCAATCATTCATGATGAAGTTGAAAGTGATGTTGAATGGGATGAGCTGACAAAAGATGATTCTCGAAAAACAGACAAAGAAGCAAAGGATGAAGACCAATTGACAACCAAAGCTATACTGGAAGAAAGGCCTGAATCCTCAATGTTCATGACTCTGATCAATCATGGATTTCCATATGATCTAGTAAAGAGGCTGAATGTGAATGAGATGAAGAACATCTTGAAGGAATTTGAGCTAGCTAGCTTCATGATTCCAAACTGTAACTATGAAACATTCACAACATATCAATCAATTCAGAATATCAAGAAAGAACTAGGGCACTGTGACACAAGTAAGCTCAGCAAGTACAACGCGGTATGTTGGTTGCAGGGACACACCTACAAAGCATATAAACTTAAGGAAAGAATAGTAGGTGAGCTGAGAAGAATGATGGAACATGTCATGGTTGTGGAACTTGATACTGGAGTTAGATTCAGGACTAAACCTCCAAAGCCTGGTGTTGATCATTACAACAAATTCCCTGCTGAACCAGTAATAGTTGAAAGTACATCTCAACACAAAGAAAAAGAAAACTTATCAGAGAACCAAGAGCAGTCATACCTGGAAAAGTGTGGCCATTGGGTACAACGGTCAGAGAAATCACTGAGGAAAAGTCTACTTTGATAGAATTGTTTGACCATATCACAAGCCAAAACTCTATGGAAGATAACAGGATCATGGCATGGAAGTATGATCAAGAATGGGACTGTGATATCATCAAGAGAATATCTATAAGGGTTCAATACTTCCATGATATAACATCAGTGTTGTGCCTACTTGAATATGACCTTAATGATCTGCAAAGCTTGATTTTCTCTAACTATCCAGTTTACCCAAGAGGAAGAGACTTCTCTGTGTTGGTGGTAAAGCTAAAGACAAAATTCAAAGATGATATGCTTAAAGAAGACAAGAGAGAGGATGATGAGCGTTGGAGAAGGTCACAAAGGATGAAAAGATCAAAATCCAACTCCTCTACAATAGTGGATGATAAGTTCTTAAAGAGGGTTGGATGTCAAAACAGGAAGTCAGCTGATGTTAAAATATTTGATGGGAATCAATATACATATCCCATAACAGAATGAGGATATATTGAGAAGACCAAAGAATTGGTGCTGCTAAGGAATGCAGAAGGAAAGAAAGCAGAGAAAATTAGAATATTTGATCCAGTGGAGATCAAGCTGCTCCACCCCAGCTATACTTCATACTTGCATGACAAATTATTTCCTAAGTTGTCTGATGAACAAGCTCAGAATGATTTATGCTTATATGTGCACATGATCCAAGTTGTGGATAAACTACATGAAAAAGCTTACAAGAGAAGAAGGTATAATGCTGGAATGTTAAAAGGAGCCAACATCGAAGAAATATCACAACTTAGAATCTTAGAAGAAGATGAGCTAGAAATAGTTCACAACCAAAGTGTTGTAGAAACTCTTACAACTGAAGAAGACATTTTGGGATTAAGTTTTGAAACCCTACAAAGGATATGCAAAATGGAGATCAAGTACAAGTACGATGGGCAAAATGATGCAGTATTATTTTTCAACAAAAAGATGGTGGCAAGATTGAAAGAACTTTCAATTTTGAAGAGCTGATTACAAGTGTCTAAGCCTAAGGGGGAGTATTGTTAGATCTAAGATCAATAGATCTAGACCATTTTGTATAGGCTTAGAACTTGAATTAACATTTGTAATGAATACTTGTAATTCATTATTATGTATGTATTAAATGTATAGGTTAACCCATATATGTGTGTTGATTTATGTATGTTTGCAGGGAAAACATTATAATTGGTAAAATTCACCAAGTGTATGAAACATCTACAGATGAACATTTTGTTCTTCCATAGATATGTTTCTTACAAGTAAAATACATCCAAAGATCTTTTGCGGATGAACAACCAGCTCTGAGGATGGAAGAACAAGATTGCTTCGGAAGAACAATGTACCCTCGGAAGAACAAGATTCCTGCGGAAGAACAAATATCTACGAAAGACAATATTCCTGCGGAGTCCAAACACTTGTATTTAAATAATACAAGTGTTACAAGTCAACAAGTCAACAAGGCAGTTATGCGAATCCCAAGAGATCCGGTGATTCCTTAATAGAAATAATTCCAAATCCCAAGAGATCCGTTGTTTCCTTAACAGAAACATTATTTTCTATAAATATGGATCTTAGGTTTCAAATCGAGCAGACAGCTTCGGTGACAAACATCCAAGAAACAATACAACAACCAATCATCACATCAAATCACACAAACCAAAACCCTAGCAACCGTCACATCGTCAACCATTCAAATCAATATCATTCTATCTTTCATTGTTTATTTGTAATCATTAACCAGTTTTAATGAAGTACATTTGAATTGAATCTTTGTCTGATCATTAATTGTGTTCTATTCATTGCGTTCCTCTTAACTATTAATCATTATTGATTTTGCTTTTTAATAAAAACAATTGAACCAAGTTTACATTGATTCCGCAAACGTTAATTTGATTTTGAATTAACACTGATAATTCTTTGCGATCCTAGGATTCATACCTTTCTATATGGAAATATAGATAGGGAGGTTTATGTGTGCCAACCTCTAGGATTTGAAGACACACAGCAACCCAACTATGTGTGCAACCTCATAAAGCTCTTTATGGGCTGCACCAAGCACCTAGGCTATGGTATGAGACTTTGTCTCAATTTCTCCTGAAGAATGGTTACACTCGAGGCACCATTGATAAGACTCTTTTCATAAAAGAAGTCTGGGAAAGACATATTGCTCGTTCAGGTCTATGTTGATGATATCATATTGGTTCTTCAAATGACCAAATGTGTAAAGACTTTGAGAGCATTATCAAGAAGAAGTTTGAGATGAGTTCCATGGAAAAAATGGACTTTTCCTTGGAATTCAGGTGAACCAAATGAAGGAAGGGTTCCTTATCAATCAATCTAAGTATGTCTCTAATATCTTAAAGAGATTTGATATCAAGGATTGTAATCCAGCCAAGATACCTATACCCAGAAACCATGACCTTTGTCCTGACTATGAGGCGGAAGGGTTCCTCAACATTAGTATAGGGTAATCATTGGGTCTCTGATGTATCTCACATCAAGTAGACTTGATATCATATTGCTACATGCATTTGTGCAATATATCAAGCTGCTCCAAAGGTGCCTCACCTAGTTGCTGCCAAGAAAATTCTTAGATACCTCAAAGCAGCACCTAAATTAGGCCTTTGGTATCCTAGGAATAGGAACTTCAATCTCTATGGCTACTCAGATCGTGACTATGGTGGCTACATCATAAACAAAAATCCACATCAGGAGGATGTCAATTTCTTGGTAGAAGGATCATCTCATGGCAATGCAAGAAGCAATTTTGTTTCTCTACATCTACTGCTAATGCTGAATACATTGTTGCTGTAAGTTGCAGTGCTCAGCAGCTCTGGATTCAAAACCATATGCTAGAATATGGATTCAACTTAATGAGCACTCTTATCCACATTGACAACAACAATGCTATATCCATTACTGAAATTCTTGTGAAGCACTCAAAGACAAAGCACATTGATATTAGGTAACACTTCATTAGAGATATTAATGAGAAAAGCCTGATCAAACTAATAAAAGTTGATTCAAATGAACAATATGCTAATTTGTTCACTAAAGCTTTTGATGAGCAAAGATTTAAATATCTCATTATAGCTATTGGGATGATACAAAATTGATTAGTCTATCTCACTTGAAAACCTTTTTGAAATATGTAATGTCTTTTGTTATAACAATCAAAGCCCTGTTACATTAGGTTAAATTTTTTCCGAAGAGAAATTAAACTTCGAAAGATTCTTTTCATATCTTCCGAAGCTAAATTTTTCCAATGGAAATCTTCTTCTCGGAAGAGTTTTTAATCTCGGAATGTAACACCCTGAAAAGGTGAAAACATTCATCGAGGATAATGGGCTTAATTAGTGGGTATTTAATAAAGGAAGAAAATTGGTTATGGGCTAATTAGGCTTATGGGCAAGAGCGTAAGTAAATTAAGGCCCATAATCAGCCTTAAAACCCACCTAATCAGCCACCATCTTCCACACTTGAACCCTAACCACCAAAATTCATAGAGAGAGAAAGTAGATAGAGAAAGTAAAGAAAACACAAGATTTGAAGCTTCAATGGTTAAGGGATTGAAGATTTGAACAATTGAGCATCAAACCATAAGAAAGGAGCAACAAATCCAGGTAAGAATCAGCCTCTAAACCCTTCTATAGATCAAACCCGGATTCTAGGGTTTTGGGTTTTGAAAACTTGCAAAGAATCGTATAAAGGTCACATTTTTACATATGAAAACATGTAAAAAGCTTAGATATAGCCTCATGGATGATAACCTAAGAGTTTGGACATAAAAAGTTGTGATTTTGGGTTAAAAACGGGCTGGTTCATAATTTTTATGCGATCTGCGAAACTGTATATGCATCCAGCGAATTTGCATATTCAAGCAGCAAAACTACGAGAATTTCCTGCGAAACTATAGTTTCGCAGGTAGTTTCGCAGACAAGGTTATCCAACGAAAGTTGGGCGAAACTGGCTGTGAAACTGCTAGCTAAACTGCCAGCGAAACTGCCAGGGAAGGTGGTAGCGAAACTGTTGGCGAATCTAGCTGCAAAATTGTTGATCTTGTAGCGAAATTAACAGCGAATATAGGTAGAAATTAACCCCTTTAAGTGTCAACTTATCTGCAGGTTGTGTAGTGTGATCCTAGCCTTGTAATCTTAGCTTAGAAGTTGTTCTCAGTATCCAGGTGAGTTCCAGATCCCCTTATTTGTAAGTTTTTTATGTTTTGGTTTTATTATGCATAATAAATAAACGTTTTTAAATGACCGAGTTTTTATGAGGTCTTTGGTATCCTACGAATAGCAACTTCAATCTCTATGGCCACTAAGATAGTGACTATGGTGGCTACATCATAAACAAAAAACCACATCAGGAGGATGTCAATATCTTGGTAGAAGGATCATCTCATGGCAATGCAAGAAGCAATTCTATGTCTCTACATCTACTACTAAAGCTAAATACATTGCTGTTGTAAGTTGCAATGGGGGCTGCCGCCCCTAGGACCCCGCTGTCAGGGGCTGCCGACCCCGAACCCCCACTGTCCTGCGGAGGGTCGGTTATGTTTTATGATGACTTGTACTTGCCATGTTTTGTACTTATTAAGTTAAGTATTATATCTTAAAGTGAAAGACGATAATAATGAGAAGTGGAACTTAATGAATGTTACCCCCGGGCCCGTTTGATGATGTAAAGTCTTGCAAGCACTATGATAGACTTCACTTAGGTGAGTCTGATGTA
>BJCM01112612.1:0-10439 GCA_018326385.1 Flaveria bidentis | reverse complement strand
CGCATGGTCCAATCGCACGAATGGGCCCAGTCGCATCTAATATGGGCTGAGGCCTATATATACCAGTTTTAATGTGTAGAGAGTAGAAGGGTTTTCAGAGAAAGTCTGCCCGGAGCCTAGGGCTGCCGGATGAGGGGGGAGATCATGCTCGATCTTCCCCTTGCCAAGAGTCTTGATTCTTATGTTGTAACGAGCTTGTAATCATTAGGTTTTATCAATGAAACCATTCAATTATAGTTCATATTATTGTTTGACTTTTGGTTTGTGCTGTTGTTTATCCTTCCGTCAAGAACATGCTCGGATGTTTATCGATCAAAGCCAACTTCACAGTACCAGACACCAGTTTTCTCTTCAAAGACTCTTTTGGTTTCACTTTAAGCTCTAGAAACACAACTTCCTCAGCTTGTTTTGTCTTCTTCTTCTCAAGGGGATTGATGAAAGACCTATCTTTCCTCATGCAGATGGCTTTCAATGATTTGAAGTTATCAGTTTGTTTGAACATTTTGAGTATGTCTTCAAATTCATAAGCCCTAAACATAGCCTTATGGTTGATCAGTTCCAAATTAGCTAGTTGTTTTACGTCATGAATCTCCAGGGCATTTACAAGAGCAGAGTACTCTGTAAAGAATTGGACCAGCCCTGAGTTCCTCTTGACCATGAACATGTTTCAATCACTGTCATACTTCCAGGCAATGATTTTCTGATCAATTTTGCCTTTGGGAGTAGACATACCTCTAATCATCTCTGCATTGGTTAACCCTTCTTGAAGTTTCAGTTGGGAGGGTTTAGCAAACCACTCAGGGTATCTATGAAGCACATGTGCCAAAAAGTCCTGATCTTGATGGGTGAGTTGCATGTCTTGAGCTGACACTCTAGATCTTGGCTTTTTGTTGATGATTTCTTCTTCTATCTTCTTAAGCCTATCTTTCTTTTCATTAATCAGCCTGAGAATGGCAGCCCTCAGTGAATTTGTTTTCATATTCCCAATCTTTCTTCTTATGAAGCCTTATCTTGAAAGATAATCCTTCATTTCCCTATCAAACATGTTATAAGGATCAGGATATAGGGGTTGAGGAGTTGATGTGATTTCCTCATGGCTGACAGTTTGGGCACAGAAGCCTTTGGAGAAAGAGTTCTCTCATACTCAGTCTCAAAGGTGGGGTCCAACAGTTTGTTTACTTTCTCCTCTTCTGCTTTCATCCCCTCATATGTCATGCTAAAAACTTCATCAAAATCATATCCATGGTTAATCAAGAACATGGCTTTCACCATGAGGTCATCTGTTTATGCCTTTTCAACCATTTCATGCATAGATTTCTCTTCTTGTACAGGACTATCAACTACTACAGGCTCATCAGCCACATAGCCTCCTTTAATCTCTCCTTTTTCAAGGTCGATAAAGACAACTTGTTTCTTTAATTGAGCCTCAGCTTGCTCATCTCTTCCAAGAATTCTGCTATTGCTGCAAGTCTTCTGGGATTATCTTGTTTGCTTTTCTTTACTGGTTCTTCTTCTTTCATAGGTTTCTTTCCCTTAGTCTTCTCAGACAGATACTTCCTCCTTCAGGTGTAAGTTTGTATTGAAGGATCAGATGAGGATTCAGGCTTTTCAACTTCCTTAGGCAATTTTTCAGCCTCTGTTTGTACTTGTTCATAAGCAGTAACAGTTTTTTCTTACTTTGCTCTTTCTTCTTCATATAACATTCTGATCATATCTTTTTGCTCATCAAACAAAGACACAACAGGAACTATTTGCATACTCAACACCTTCTCTAAAGGGATACGAGATTGAGGAATGACCACTATGGGTTCAGTACTAGTCCTCTAGTCAACTATAAAATCCTAAAATTCATCATCAATGATGAATTCTTTAGATTTAAAACTATCTAAGGAATTGATCATATCTTTGAATTCAACCTCTTCTGCATGCATGCTGGTTGTTTCCTATGAATATGCCACCATTTCCAAGCCAGATTCATCTTGTTTTGCCTTGCTTGGTTCTGCTGCTTGTTCTGAGAATCTCATTCTTTTACCAGGAGGAGAGTCATCACTACTCTCCTCTAAAGTGCTTTCAGATTAAGTTTCTTGCTCATCTACTTTCTTGACTTCTGATTTAGCTTCCCTCTTGATTTCAACAAGCATCTCAAGTTCAGCTATTCTCTTGTTCTGAAGTTCATTTTGTTTCTACAAGTTAATGATAATCTCATCTTGCTCTTCAATTAGTTCTTCTTGTTCTTCCATGGCTATTGTTTGAATGGATAAAGTGTCCACGTGACCACTTATCTCATCCCTTGCTTGTTGGAGAGAAACATTTAATTTATTAATCTCCTTATCTTTCTCTTTCTTTTTCAGCCTCATATTTTCTTTTAACTCTTTCAACTTATTCTCGTTTTCATCAAGTTCAAGAAGTCTATCTTGAATGATGCTTGCTCTTCTGTTCAGTATTCTTTCCATCTTTCCAACCTTTTGCATGAGCTCAGAAATCAACTCATCTTTTTTCATCTGGTTTGTTCACACCAGATTCAGCAAAGCTCTCTGAAGGAGCAGCCTCAGAAGTGGCTTTCTTCACATGCATTTGGACAGGTTGATCCTCCTCATTTGAAGATGATTTGAATTCTTTAGATGAGCTGGTTGAATCTCCAAACTCAGTTGGATCAGCACTAGTAAGGAATGGTTGAGGTGGTGATTTTGGAGAGTAGTGAGGTGGTGATTTTAGAGAGTGATGAGGTGGTGATGTGATTGGTTGAGCTAGTGGTGATTGGATAGGTGATTTATGAATTGAAGTGGTTGGTGTTCTATGGGGAGATGGTAATGGTGATGGTACAAAGGGAGATGCAATATCATGATTATGAGGACTAGTGTGAAGATCACCCCCTAACTCCTCCTGGGGTGATACTTGCCTGGATCCTTCAACTCTTTCCTCAGCATGCTCAACAACAACTTCCTGTTCTTGAGCAGCTGGAGCTTTTTCCTTAATGGGCTCAGCAATTGGAGCCTCCTGTTCTTCTACTTGTTCCTCAAGATTTATCTGCTGATAGAGGAGAGTGTGCTCCACTGTAAAAATTTCTTGGATCTCTTTACTTAATGCACTTATAGGACTTGGAATCATAATGAGGAATATACAAAGTTGGTGCTTTATGTACAAGATCAGGAAATGTTTCATTAATCAGATATTGGAGAAATCTTGGATACATTAAGAACATATGCCTTCTTCCTTCTTGTATGTTAGAGGTTAGACCATTGAACACATAAGCAGACATGTTAAAAGGTCTATTTGTGCATAAGGTACATATGGCAAAAGAAGTGATCATAGGGATATCATTCCAACATGTCTTCCACTTAGATAAGCAATGTTGAAAGAGGTAAATTAGAAACCTCCATTGCAAATATACCAACCCTTTTACAATTTGCTTTCCCATATAGCCACCTTCATATCCAATCTCTGCAAAGAAAGTAGTGATTTCTTCATCTTCCAACTCAATGGGAGCATTAGCATAATCACCAAATTATAGACACTGTCTCACAGTTTGTTCAATGATGCTCAAAGAGAGATCATTAGTAATTCTTCCTACTAAAGTCCTTTCACCATCCACATCAGTCACTACTGCAGTACTCCACAATGATCTGATATATCTTTCACAGATGATGGCTCTGACTATAATAGCATGAGCTATTCTGGTAGTAGATATGAATCTGATCATGTCTCTCAGTCCTTCAGCTTCAGGTACATCATGGTCCAAATAACTGCTGACGTTATGGAGCTTGCTCCATGTAAGATTAGCCACTTAATCTGCACTTGAGACATATGAGTTAGATTTGATGAGAAAGTATACGCACAATTCCTTAGTTTGACTCTTAATGGTCAAAGATGAATATTGGATGTTACTGTTTCATAATTGTTACGTCAAATTGTGACGAACAACCACAGTTACTCTGTTTTTCATGTTTAAGTAGATGCATTATTAACATTGTCAACCATTTATTAGAATTTATTTCATGAATTTGTTCCACATTTTCAGTTTTCATCAGGCTCTGTTCATATGATGAACAGGACTATGAAGTTTTTCATGATGAGTAGAATTTCTCTTAGTTTACATGTTCATTGATATCAAAACTGTATAACTTTTCCTTGAATAAATCTGAATTTGGGTGTTCTTCATTAACCTAGAGTTCTAAGTTCTAGTTCTAAAGTCCAATAGCTAGTTCACGAAATATTTTGGGAATTTCACCTTTCTTTCGATACTAATGTTGCTTAGAATCAAAGATGAGAACAGATTGATGAAAAGACACTAAAATCTCTCGTTGTTGTTGATGATGATGATCAATGAATATGTACAGTGGTTTTTTGCTCGTCGCACTATGGAATCTCTCAAATTTGAAAAGTATTAAATGACCCTTTGAAGTTGCTTTAAATAGTCAATTAATGGCTTTTACAAGATTTTACAAGTTCCAGAACAAATGCGGTTAGATTTGAAATGACACTGTAGCAAATGCGGAAGTGGAAATTTTAAGTATTTTGGTTATCCACATTTGTTTACAGTTGCAAATACGGAAGAACAAAGTTTGTTAGCATTTGTGTACTGTAGCAAATGCGGAAGTGAGATACTTAGATTTTTCACATCCCGTATTTCTTCACTATAGCAAAAGCTGAAGAACAAAGTTGGCCAGCATTTGTGTACCGTAGCAAATGTTGTTGATCATACTTGCTTCAACATTTGTTTACTGTATCAAATACGTTTGATCAAAATTGTTTAAGCGTTTTTTTACTGTAGCAAATGCAGTAGAGTTAATTTTCCACATTTACATGATCATCATCCTTTGTGACAGAAGAGATTGAGAACTAGTTTATTCATTTTGAAATTACATAAAAAGTATTGTGAAATGTAAAACAAATGCGGAAGTGGTGAGTTCCTCCGCAATGACAAATGCGGTAGACCAAATTTTGTCCGCATAGGTTTTTAATCAACTTTTCATGCACTTGTTTGACACAAATGCGGTATAGTAAAACTTTATCCGCATTGGTTTATCTATGACATAAACAGTCCCCGCATTGGTTACATGCATGGGTTACCTTCACCCGCATTTACCAATGCACTTACCCGCATTAAATTTTGAATTTAATCAAAACTTAATGTTTTCTGCATTTAATTTTCTTATTATGAAGGTTATCTTTGATTGAATTTGTGTCTTATGAAGTTGTTGACTGCTGTTGGAGTTGTCAATTCTTGCTTGGATTGACCTGTTTGTCAGAAGTGATACAAGTTTCCCATTGTTTGACTGAACTTGGACTTTTCATGCTTCCAAGAATCTGCATAGGCTGAGATACTATGGTATAACTTTTGCATCAACACATGCATTTTATTTTTTTTTTGTTTTTTTTAATTCTTAAGAAAGTAATTTAAGATAGTAAAATATATTAATCAAAAATTTTAAATTACTCCCCATAAAGTTTATATCCATATCTGAATAAAAACTTTAAAGATTTAAAAACTTTTGAGTATAATTTTGATTATTAATAATGATGAAAAGTATATCATTTGTTGGGATCATATCAATCTTACATTACACATGTGCATCTTTTATGATAAAATGGACATGTTTATGAACTTGATAAATGAAGGTATGTTTGTCCTCTTAAACTCATGCCAGGTTGATATTTTGATGCAAGTGATATTTATCATGTTTTTGGTTGATTTAGATATTCAATATGTACCTCACACACACAAGTATGGAATGATCAACCATCCTTATACAATGCATGGTAGAACTTTTTCACAACTTTCCTTACCAGCTTACTTAAGTTATGAGACCTCATTTTCACTGATTCTTATTAGGATTCTTTTAATTTGATCCTTTTCAGGATGATCCATATTGGGATTCTTTTCACTTCACTTTAGAAGGTGATCCATGATAGGATTCTTTTGTTCATTCACTTGGAATGTATTGCTTTTGTAGATTCATACAGTTTGGTTGTGTTCCTCATTAAGAATCTTTTGGATCAGTACATCTGCACTATGTGCTTGTTTCATAAGGTTTTTGCTTAGTAAAACAAAGATGAAGCTTGATGTAAGTGAAAGAGATTTATAAAGTATCATTACCTGGTGTGTTTAGGTTACTACACACACATGCATTAGATAAGCCAATACATACCTGTACTTTGAGATGAGTGTTTCATTGTTGAATAGGATTTTAATTCATCACTACATATATCTTCTCTTCCAAGTAGAGCCTACCAACATATATCTGGTAAGTCATGACAGTCTTTCAATTTTTGAACTTAAGTACAGTGAATGATATAACGAGTGTAATTATATAATTTCCCTAGTATTCTTTTATTCCTCAAAATTGACTTCTTTTTGTGTTTTTCTAGTGTTTTTGACTTGATTTTGATGCTTTCATTGGTTTTACTCAAGGTTAATCATTCCAATTGATTGAACTAGAAATTCAAACCTACTAGGTTCAAATGCCTTAGTAAATAAATCAGCCAATTGATTTTCAGTGGATACTTGAATTAATTTGATTAACCCCTTTTCAACACAGTCTCTCAAAAAGTGATATCTACTTTTAATGTGTTTGGTTTTTAAGTGCTGAACTTGATTATTTGTTATGAAAACAACTGTTGTGTTGTCAATGTGAATTGGTGTGTGTAAGAAGTTAAAACCATAATCAAGCATCTGGTTTTGAATCCAGAGTACTTGAGAGCAACAAGCTGATGCTGCAATATACTCAGCTTCTGTTGTTGAGACAGATACATTTGTATGCTTCTTGCACTACTAGGAGACTAGTCTGGGACCAAGAAATTGACAACCGCCAGAGTTGGATTTCCTATTGAAGTTGCATCCTTCGTAATCACTGTCAGTGAAGGCATAGAGATTTAATTCTCCTTCCATTGGATACCATAGTCCAAGAGCATGTTTGCTCTTAAGATATCTGATTATCCTCTTGATTGCATTCACATGAGATTCCTTAGGATCAACTTGATATCTGGCACACACACAAACACCAAACATAATGTCAGGCCTACTGGCTGTTAGATACATAAGTGAACCGATCATAGATTGATAATGAGTCTGATCCACTGATTTGCCATCTGGATCAAGTCCAATTTTCACTTTAGTATCCATAGGAGTTTTGATAGACTGACAATCAGCAAAGTGGAATTTCTTCAACATAGTTTCCACGTATTTTGATTGATTGATGAAGATTCCATCTGCCGTTTGTTGGACTTGCACCCCTAGAAAGAAAGTGAGTTCCCCCATAGCACTCATTTGGAATTTTGAATGAATAAGGTCTTCAAACTCTTTACAGAGTTGCTTGTCTGTAGAGCCAAAGATGATATTATCCACGTAAATCTGGACTAGCAGCATCTCTTTTCCTTTTCTCTTTCTGAAAAGAGTCTGATCAATATTTCCTCTTTCATATCTATTTTAAATAATAAAAGATGATAGAGTCTCATACCATTTTCTTAGTGCTTGATGAAGACCATACAGGGCTTTGTCTAGCTTGTACAACCTATGAGGGAAATCTGGATCTTCAAAGCCAGGTGGTTGACTCACATAGACTTCTTCAGCAATCTTTCCATATAAGGATGCACACTTCACATCCATTTGATAAAAAGTAAACTTCATGTATGCAGAATATGCTAGAAAGATTCTTAATGCTTCCAATCTTGCAACAAGTGCAAACACATCATCATAATAAATTCCTTCTTCTTGAGTGTAGCCCTGTGCCACCAGTCTTGCTTTGTTTTTGATCACGATCCCTCTATCATCAGTTTTGTTTCTATATAGCCATCTGGTGCAGATGGGGTATTGTCCATTAGGAAGGTCTACCAGTTGCCATACTTCTTGCTTCTTGAATTGTAGCAATTCTTCCTGCATTGCTTCAATCCAACTATTGTCTTGAAGAGCCTCTTTGATGTTCTTGGGTACTGTTTGACAAAGAAAGCATGAGACCAAACAGATGTTTGCAATTCTAGACTTGCTTCTTGTCACCCGTTCATTAAGTTCACCAATAACGCTTTCCACTGGATGATTCTTGTGTATTATGGTGGTTGGAATTGAGTCACTAGCTATGGTTACATCAAGATTGGAGACATTTAAATCATTATGGTGAGAGGCACCTTCATCTTGTACTGTTGGGGAGTTATGAAAATAATCTGATTGAGTTTATGTGACTTCTTCAGCATCTGCAGTACATTGATTGCTTCCATCATTTGATGTTCTTTTTGTTTCAACTGGAGGTGTAGCTTGATCTTGAGTTCTTCTTTCAATTGATAGATCTTCAGATGGTGAAGGTATCAAGCTTGGACCAGCTTCAGTTGATAAACTTTGATTTTGTGATGATTGCCTGATGGGATCAGCTTGCAGTGAAACATCTTCATTCAGACGTGGAGTGGATGATGAAGGTATCATTGGAAAGTCATCATTTTGTTCTACTCCTTATTAAGGTTTAACCGAATGTTTGTTTCATGCAACAGATAAATGAAATTGATCAAATGATTTTGTAAAAGAGTCGATATCAAACAACCAGTCGGGACCATTTGTAGATTTGGGAAATAAATGTTCCTTGAATTGAACGTTAGTTGATTCATCAATAATGTTTAATCTAGGATTAAACACTCTGTAAGCCTTTGATACTGAAGAATAACCTACAAAGAATCCTTCATCAGACTTGGATGAAAATTTTCCCAAATAGTCTAGGGTGTTTAATGTTAAGACAGGAGTACCAAATGACTTGAAAAATCCAATGAATGGTTTTCTGTGAAACATCAGTTCATACGGAGTCATGTGACTTTCGTTTACAATCAGAGTTTGATTTTGCACAAAGCACGAAGTGTTATCTGCCTCTGCCTTGAAGGTGATTGGCAGCTTAGGATCGGGTAGCATTTTTGTTGCTGGTTCAATCAGTGTTCTATTCCTCCTTTCAGCTACCCCATTTTGTTGAGGAGTTCTAGCTGCACTAAATTGATGAGCAATGCATTTGGTTGCACAAAAAGAACTCAGAATTTCATTTTTAAACTCGGTGCCATTATCACTTCTTATTGTTTTGACCTTATGATCAAGTTGATTTTTTATTTTAGTGATAAAGACTTTTATTATTTGGGATGCCTCATTTTTATGAAGTAAGAAGAAAACCCATATCAATCTTGAAAAATCATCAATGATCACCAAACAATACTATTTCTTTCCAATACTCATGACATGAGTTGGTCCAAACAGATCCATATGAAGTAGCTTCAATGGAGTATTGTTGGTGTTCATCAGCTTTGGTTTGTGAGAGTATTTATGTTGTTTTTCTTTGAGACACGCAGAACAGTGGTCTACAAAATGAAATTCTTTTTGTGGAAGACCAATGACATGGTTTCCTTTCATCAATCTGTTCATGTTTATAAAGTTTGTGTGCCCCAAACGTCTGTCCCAAAGCTGAGACTCATCAAATGTTGCTTTTGATAATAGGCATGTTTCTTCTGTTGGTGTTGAAGAATTCAGATTTAAGACATAAGTGTTATTCTTTCTCCAAGTCTTTAGAACAACCCATTCTTGAAAAATCTGAAATCCATGTTTCAGAATGTAGCAATGAGTGTCGGTAAAGTGAGTTGAATATTTCTTGTCACAGATCGGAGACACGCTTAGCAGATTGAAGTTCAGTTGTTCATAGTAGTTCACTCTGTCAAAGCTCAACATCCCATTTGTCACTAATCCTTCACGTGTAATTCTTCCAACTTGTGAATTCCCTCCAAATGCCACAGTAGTTCCTTGTATATGCTTGAAGTCATGAAGGAGGGAACGATCTCCAGTCATGTGTCGGGAACATCCACTGTCCACATACCATAAGCTATTGGACCTATGTGGATAAACCTGCAAGCAAAAAGAACTATTTAGAATAAGGAACCCAATCCATAATGGTCTTGGGTTTCCCGTTCCTATTCATGATAGTGACCTCTTGGTATTTCCCCCTAAATTGTGGTTTAGATGGAGGTGTCCTGGGAGAATTTTGGTAGTAACCGGATTGAGTCATCTCATCAACATCTACTGAAGAGTCAGAGGAGTAATGAAACCTTTGGTCTATGTTTCTTTGTAGAATTTTAACCTGTTTTTCATTATCAAAAATTACGTTTGTTTTGGGAAGGTCAGCTTTAGGTTTCATTATGTGATGTTCTCTTTGACCCTTCAACAATTCCTTCAAGTTGCTCCTTGTGAAGACGGTTTTGTTTTGGATCGATAAACATCCGAGCATAATCTTGACGGAAGGATAAACAGCACAAACCAAGAGACTAACAATAATACGAACTATAATCGAATGATTTCATTGATAAAACCTAACGATTACAAGCTCGTTACAACATAAGAATCAAGACTCTTTGGCAAGGGGAAGATCGAGCATGATCTCCCCTCTCATCCGGCGGCCCTAGGCCCCGGGCAGACTCACTCTCGGAAC
>BJCM01112608.1:1011-12279 GCA_018326385.1 Flaveria bidentis | reverse complement strand
TATACAAATATAGTTAAGTTTTATATATAACTATAAAATATATATATAAATCATATATAAATTACTTATGTTTAACTACATATATAAATATAATTAAAATATAGTTAAATCCGGTCCAACCGGTCCGATCGGACCGACCGGTCCAACCACCAAACCAGTAAGACGTTTGGTTCAACGTCCGATCCGGTTCTGAAAACATTGATGGTGCTATGTTTGTTCACCTAGGTCAATTAAAAGATCAAACCTCCGTGTGATTGTTTGATATTTTCTGATTTACTTTTTTTGGACCACTGTGTTACGTTCTGAATATTGACTCCTATTTGAGATCCTTGACATTGGATCGGTGGGTTTGGTGATTGGCGATGATGATGGGAAAATGGTAATTGTTATTGTACTGGCGTGGGAAATATACAGTTTGCAGTCATAAGGAATTACTACCTCTGAGCCATGTAATTGTATAAAAATTTACGAGTGGAACCGCCGAAACACGCAGGACGGTAAATTAGTTAAATCTAAAACACTATGTGATTGCCTCAGTCTTAACTAATTCGTGTATTTGCATGTGTTTCTCCTTCGATAATTGGATGCATGGTTTAGATTTTACATTGTCAACTTTATAACTACATCATACTATCGGAATTTCTATTTTTTACGTTAAACTGCATATTACGTAGTTAAAATAAATTAATAAATCCCAACATCAAATTCTCATATGAATGCTACCACCTAACTCATACGATTTCAATTAAACTAAAAAAATGTACTCTTTTCATACTGGATCAACGGTATGATATTTTTGGATGAAAATATTGTTTGTTGAAAAAGGTTAATGATTTAATTATGGATCCATAATTATTATAAGATCCATGAGATACAAGTAACATGACTTGTGGTATACATTTGGAGATTGGACTCGGTTGATACAATAATTTTATCATTAGCCAACCGAGTAAAATAAGACATCTGTGACATGTAAATTGAGAATGTCACGAGTTTAAATCTCACTTTAGGGAAAATTCTCATAGTTGAGAGAGTTTTTCTAACAATGGGTTTTCTTCTGAGAGGGAGAGCGGTCCAGCTAAAAAACTGATAGATGAACCCGATTAGAATAACACGTATCCTCCGAAGCAGGGTCGCACGTTTATTGCTTCAAAAAGAAAGAAAAAAAAAGATTAACTCTTAGGTCACCCCAGTAACACTTATTATGACGTCTAACTCATAATATTCGTTTATCAAGTATGTGGTTCAGCAAGTGAAACCTTTAAATTAACCTTAAATACTGTCATTCTAACATCATGTTTTAATATGCGGTTGACCGTCAGCGGTTAAATTTATATGCAATACATAAACAACACTAATATGCATTTGGTTGGAGCAAAAGTCAACATTTGGGATCTGACCCTAAAAGTCAAAGGAGGCAATTTTCTTAAATCATGAACACAAATGATTCACTAACAGAAGACATAGGGTCTACAAGCTCTCTCTAGTGCACTTCAATGAGTCAGTTAATCTTGTGTGAACAATCTATGTTTCAGGCTTCGATTTTTCGCCAAATGGCGATGAACGGTTTCATACAACAATCTCAGGCAAAATGTCAAAAATGCCACAAGTATGTCTGCCAATAAGCAAGGCATAAATTAAGCTTACAAAACTGAAAAATGAACTAAAAAAAGTGTCAAATAAGGCACCAGAGGTAATTCTGTAAAACAACAATCTAAATAGGAAAATGCAAAGATAAAATACTTAACTCTTCATTAGGACGTATGCATGGCCAAGTCAAGCTTTGTGCTTTATGCTCACTTATGTTTCTTTGAAGATGTGCAGAAGCTTTCTGCTTAAAAGGGGTGCCAAGAGTTGACCGTGTGATATACTTGTTGACCTGGTGATGTGCTCTCAACGTCAAACCTTGGTCAAAGGCTGGTTCAAATCTGAGTGAACTCTTTAGGGTCCATTGATCAATTGAAACCCGAGAAGAAGGGGCAGAAGTTTGTTTATGCAATTTTGACTCCTTCCATGCCACAAATAACCTCTGTAACTGTGATGGAACCTATTTAAACACAGAATAAGCAATAAAATTATAGAAGTCAAACCTTGGTCAAATGGTATTACTTTCAACCAAATACTTTGTTTAATTCTTCAGTTCTTGTGACTAGAGGTGACAGTTGCGACCAGTTAACTTGCACATGCATAAAAAACATCCTAATCCTAAATAATAATATATAGAAGATTATTACTGCAATTACACAAATAACGTAATCATACTTGACATGCTTATTATTTAATTAAGGGTCCTAATAAATAGACACCCACCAATATAAATCGACACCCCCTATACGCCGCGTATGGGTCCATACGCCGCGTATAGGGTCGAATACACTGAAAACGAGGAAAATTCAGGGGGCGAGCTATACGCCCCATATAGCCCTATACGACACATATAGGGCTATGCGACGCGTATAACAAATTTCGACACTAACTACGAGGAAAAATTCAGGGGGTTGTCAGTGGGGTTATACGCCCCGTATAGGGCTATATGACCCCCCTATACGACGCATATGGGGCTATAAGACCCATATAGAAATTTTAGGGTGTTGATTTAAAATATTGGGGTGTCTATTTAACCCATCCCTTATTAAAATATCGAAAACTATTGAACGAGAAGGGTGTCAGACTGTCGGGTCTATCCAGCCCAACAAGTTTCATTGCAACATGCACGAAAATCTACTTGTTGACTAATTACATAACTTGCCTCGCCCGTCCATTTTTCTACCTCTACTTGCAGCTGCTGCCTGCTGGTGTGTGTATGTGTATGTCTAATTGTGTATGTGTGTGATCATCGATCCTAATCATCAAAAAGTTGACCCAAACCCTTTTTGACCCGTTACCTTTCGCCTCACCAAATTTGCAACCTCATTTAAAAAAACAATGGATGCTAGAAACTAACCATAGATGCAAGGCCCAAAGAACCAAACTGCATAGAAGATGCAGCAAACGGTGAAGATCTTCCACCACTTTTGCTGCTTATTGCAGAATCTTGATCTTTATTAACAGATCCAAAACTAGGTGGAGTATTTTCATCATCATCATCTTCTTCATCATCAACATCATCATCGTCATCATCATTGTCGTCGTCAATATCAACATCATCTTTTTTGACATCATCTACTTTCACCTCATCAACTTTAACCTCCACACGAGAAACCTCTTCAGGTTTTTGAACTGGCTCATCTTCAGCAGCATATTCAGCTTCCAATTCCATCTCCATCTTCTTTTCCTCTTCTTTTTCCAATCTCTTTAACTCCTCATCCATTTCTTTAATAATCTCCTTCAGTTCGGATTCAGCTTCCACTATTTCAATCTCTGTTTCTATTAATTTCATCTTTGTATCACTCTCTTTCTTCTTCTCTTCAATCCGTTTCTCCAAATTCTCAAGCATCAGTTTGCATTTATCTTGGGCTGATGACAGCATACGCTCTAAAAAGTTACGGTCATCACGTTCAAACAGTTCTTCGTCTCCAAGTGGTAAAAACTCAACCTTGCTCGGGTCATATTCTTCCCCCTCTTTTAAAGGCGGTTGCCAAAACAAACGGATACCATGTTCTTCATCGTCTACATAATCTATTATACGCCCCGTTGGTGTGTGTAGGATAACAGGATCTTCAGTATATACCAATTTTGATGGATCTTCGGGATCAGGCTCGGGCTCTTTATTAAGGAGAATAAACTCAGGAGACTCATCTGTTAAAAATGAAAATAAAATGATTTAAAAATCTTTAAAATTGCAGTCAATAAAACAAACTAGACTGTTTTACATTAATTATATAATAAGAAATTAAGAACCCTGGTAACAACAATGGACGTAGGTAGATGCATCAGAATGAGCAGCTCCGGCAGGTGGATAATGGTTAAAACTGGTAGCTTTTGGCACGGTAAAAAAGGGCCAGGTCAGATTGACCTGGTGGATTTTTTCCAGCATTTGGTATGGGCAAGTGTTCAATTCACATATAAGCCTCAAGACATTACTTTAGTATAATCATAATCATGGACGTTTATAACCTAATGAGATAACTCTTTTATAAAATTTAGAGACTTAAGCATTGCAAAAAGGACCTTTTTATAAAATTTGAAAAAGTTGAAGGATTTGATCATGCAAAAAGAACCTTTAGTTAAAAATAAGGTCTAGGACTAAGTTGAGGTATTTAATCAAGAAAATATGTAAAAGTCTAGGAAATTAAGTGTAAATTTGGAGAAAGTCGATAGGGTTTTCCTCACAATTGGCCTTTTATAAACAATTAGCATGTCAAATCTATTAACTTTAATGGAGTGACTATAGGAAGCTTTATGCCTTAAAAACACATAGGAGGACTTTTAGTTTCTATTACCCGTTTGACCCACGTAAATTAAACATAACCTGAATTGGCCAATTCTTAAGTAAATGGATCTAAACTACCACCCGTAGATGTAGGAAATTTGTTCAACTAAAGAAATCCTATTTTAATTATTTCTGCATTTATTTATTTGTGTGTTGTTTTCAATCATAACAGTTTTCCCCTAAGATGTCTTATTATCTTCAATAAATGGATAAAAGATTACATATTTGTTTAAAGATGGAGTTTTTTTTTAAATCAGAATACTAATGCTAGAAGCCTAGAATCAAATAAAAATTCCATTCAAAAATTAATGAATTATTGACTGTGATACCATTTTCCCACCAATACTCGAGCTCAGCTGGCATGGGTAGCCTTAGTGGGGCCTTATAAAATGAGTTTATCCACATTTGTCGTTCTTCGTCCACATCTTCCATATAAGCTTTCCAGTAATCTGGCACCTGAAGAAAAGCACAAAAATTGAGTACTTGTATAGAACTATCAGTTACATTATACTTGTGAATAAACGATGATTATCTTTTCAAGACGTGTCAAAGTAGAACACTTTTCTTTTGCATTTACATTTTCACAGTTTGTCCAAAATTGCTCAATTTAAAAGTAGTGTTCTTTTTTCAAGAACTACAGTTTGATTGCAAATTAGATTGAAAAGTTCACAAGTGAAAACTGAAAGTGGAATTTACTTCAAAAAACTGATTAATGAAGCCTGGTGCCATCCACATATCTTCTCCTTCATAAAAATAAGGATGTTGAGGATCACTATATGGACCCCGCTCTTCTCGGACCACTGTAACAGAAAAACAATGTTTGACCACATTTCTTAATTTTATATGTATGTGCAACATAGAATTCACAAAATAAACCTAGTTGAAAATAGAATAAAAAATAACAGATAGATGACATACTTCCATCAGGTTTGTTAACAAACATCCGAGCCTTCGCTGCAGCCACCTCTGCTATACCCGAATGCAACTGAAATACCATTTCAATAAGTAGATTTAAATTTAATCACAACTGAAGTTGGAATACATTAAACTAAATCAAATTAAATAATTCAAGATTTTGAACATTACCGCTGATATATCAACATCACAACCATGATCTTCCTCCAAAAACTCTCCAAAGTAAAATCTTCCCTGCACAACAAGCAGTAAAAAAATACCATACAATCAAACCACATATATCAACGGCCAGAATTTACTATATTACTGTAAAAAATCAGCCCATTGGACTTACATAAGTGGTGCGTTCATTGAGTTCAAAAACACCACATCCATGCATTCTTCCATGTTTCCACTGACCCGCATAGCGGTATCGGCCCTTCTCCCTATGATTAAAAACCCATCATTAGAAGCTAACTTACAACCATGAAAATACACTTTGTAACCAAAATGTAAAAAATACAAAGGTTTTTTATACTAAATGATAAAGTATTTTAACTTACGGTTTCTCCCCAAATTGTCTGACCCATTCTTCATTTTCATAAAATGGAATTTCACGTCTACCCCGAGAGAAACGAACACAATCTTCAATATCCTTTTCGAGCCAGTCTTTATCTTCTGGTGACATAAAATCTCTTTTAAATATATGTCCTTCAGCACGCATTTGAGCTTCAAGCCTGAAAATAAAATAAGTTATCAAGGTTCCTTCTTTTGCATTTGTATCATCAAAAGATGTAAGAGCACAGTTAGGTATAAACTTACTCTGAACCAGGGATGGGTTCATAAGTAGGTATGTCAACTTCAAGAACCCCATGACCCTCTGGATTGTTTTGCAACCATTCACCTTCGTATCTGTCATTATCCAGTAACATAAACGTTAACCTCACAAATCAGTCAAATACATTGTATAAGCATACAACTTTCAAGAATATTTGCAATATAATCGAACCTGACCAGTCCCTGCTCAGCTTCATAAACACCTTTCCCGTGAGCCAAATCATCCCATACCGTGCCTTCATACCTTGAGATAATGCAAGAAAATGTCATATAAAACTCCCAAAATCAACTTTCACTGATGCAAAATGCACAACAGTCAACAGATATCAAAATTAGGCATAATAACTCTATTTCTAGAAAATCCCTTTTAGTCATTTACAGTTTTGAGTTCCAATTAACTGTCATATTTCTAATTGATCAAAAGTTATCTGTTTGTGCTTAACTTTCTCAATCAGAAAACAGTCCTGTATCATTCAAAAACCTAGAAATCCAGCAATTAACTGGAAAACTAAACAATGGGAGTAATCATAACCAATGCATGAACATAAATGAAGCAACTGAGACTCTTAGAGCTCTAATCAACTGTTTTTGATCAAAAGACATCTGTTATGCACAAATTTCCCACTCAAAGACCTACAAATCCAGCAATCAACTAGAAAACCAAACAATGGAGATAACGATAACCACATGTATGAACACAAATGAATCAACTTACGTGCTCCCATCTGCAAAAACGAAGCTATGCCACTGCAAAAACTCCTCAATTCTATCAAGCTCTTCAATAACAGACTTCGCATTCCGAATATCATAATGATTATGCGGTATCACAGGATAATGCTTCCTATACGGCACATAAAACGGAGCAATTGGGGGATCCCTACCTTCCCTAATCTCCTCTTTAATCACTTCAAGCTCATCCTTATCAACCCAATTCGGATCCCACCCGGGTTTCATCAAAAACGGTGGAGCATCCGCCCAATACTCCTTCAAGTCCTCCTCTTTCCAATTCTCCGGGTCAGGAGGGAAATCATACAGCTCTTCGATGTTATCAACATCGTTCACTTCCTCTGATTCTTCCAACTTCTTGAATTCTTCCGATTCAAGAATCTGACTGACCTTTTTGAAGTAACCTTCAGCAGAGTCGTCAAAGTCGTCGTTGTCATCGGGTTTTGTGAGTTGTTTGGAGTTGATTTGATTTGGGGTTTCGGGTGGTGGGGGTGATTTCTCTGGATATGTCTCGTCGGAATCGGATGATGAGTCGTCTTCTCCGGTGGGTGTTGGTGAAGGTGGTTTTTTGTCAGCCATTGTTGTGTGTTGTTGAGTTGGGTTGGTGAGAGTGGAGAAGATGGAGAAGATAAGGTGAGTGCAGAGTAGCGGCAAGGGTAGTGTGCTAAATCTTGGGTTTTGGTTTCTTAAATAGTGGGGGGTGAGATGGTAATCCACAAAGTTAAAGGACCAAAGTGTGAAATGAGGGGCTTTTTGTAACACGTAGTTTAGTAAAATTTAGTTTTTTTTTCACGTGTTTTAATCAATTTAACTATTTCAGTTTAAAATAGAATTTTTTATCATATTATGCGTTTGCTTTTTTTCGTATTGATTTTAATCCCTGACACTAATGTTATTAGTTTTAAAATTAAATGTAATGATACTTAGGCCATTTTACATATAAAGACTATTTTATAAATAGATAAATAATTTGAGAGGTTGTTTTTGTAAAATACATAGAATAAAAGAAAATTTCACCAGACAAAAACCAAACCCTAAGTTAGACAATCACCATATTCATCGTCGGCACCACCACCAGACAACCATTGTCGAACACATTGCACCAAGACCGGACAATCAAAAGCGTCATCATCTTCTTCATCATTTTCAAACACCCCCTATTTTCGAACAACCACCATCCCCAATCTCTTTTTCCTCATATTCAAACAACCACCACGGCCGTCGTCTGCGCCATCACCCCGTATGTGCCATTGTCGGACAACCACCATCGCCACAACGACTTCGATTTTACAAGTCACCGGAATCAATCACCCACCCACCTCTTTGTTAGTCCATCGATGTTTTCGATTCAAATATTGAAGTCATCCAATCTCTCTAGGTGTCACACCCCGAGCGAAGACGGAATCATCAGAGCGGACGAATATGAATCGATTGCTTATAGCTCATGGAAATAAATACGTTGAAATATTATTAAATGTCATTTTCATTTAATGATACTAATCATATGATATATTACAATGCAATAAAGAATTTAAACAACATAATACTACTCTTTAAACAACATAATACTGATCATATGTCATTTTTCAATGTCATTTTCATTGAATGATACTAATCTTATGTGTAGTAAAAAAAAAAGGCACGTTGTAGAGAGAGAAAGAGTGAAACGGTGGTTGGTGTCGCTTGAGACCGTAGAGTGGGTGACCGTTCCGACTTGGCTGTAGATGTTTTAATGGTTAACATTTGAAATTTATAAAATAATAAATTTTATGAAGTATCATTATTTTTACAAATTGATTAAACTATAATTTACATAAAATTTTAATAGCCCAATTCATAATATAAATTGCACATTTAATGCATTTGGTCCATTAAAATTATTATTATAGTTTAATAATAGAACTAAAAAAAGAAAAAAAATGGGTTCAGGTTTATGACTAGAAAATGGCGAATGTTACAGTCTCCCCTACTTTAAGAAATTTTGTCCCGAAATTTAATCATGAGACGACTAATTTCAAGGAGATGAGGAGACTTGATTCCATTTCATGTTTTCACGTGACACTTGGAACATTTAAATTCAATGAGTTTAAGTATGATGTGTTGATATGCTTAAGTTTGTTAAGTTTCATAGTTCCTGATTTTATGTGCCCCTTGACAAAGGGTACAAGATTATTAATTTAGAATTTTTAGTTGATAAACGTTTGTAGTTTAAATGTTTCAAGATAATTGGGAAGGTTTTGTCTCGAGGAAAGCACTAAGTATTGGTATGATACGAGGCTCGGAGATAAGTTCAAAATGTTTTTAAATGGAATAAGGAATTCATAAAAGCTTCTCAATGAAACAATTTTTACGGGGTTTCAGGATGATCGATCGTTGTTTAATTATGTCTTTGAGATTTCAAAGTTTTATTAGCTTAAAGTTGATATGAGAATCGTGTTTGTTATGATTAAAGATTCAATTTATAATAAGTGCATCATTGTAATAGCTTTTTAGGATAAGTTCGGTTTTGAGGGGAAGACGTTCGAAAAGATTATTAAGGGTCGTTAAGAGATTTGGGATAATGAGTTTAAGATTCAAGGAAACAAAATCAATGAAGAAACGAGTCAAAATAACAAGATGTTTCGAGTGTAACATTCGGTTTACAAACCAAAACATTACGTTGACTTATCAAAGTATTAAGTCAACAACAATTTTAATAAAGACATGCGTACCTATAAGCAGACACTCGCCCCAAGGGTTCCCAGGTAAGGTAAACGGATCCATCAGTTGATTTGGATTTATATGAATCCCTTGCCTAGACAGAACACCTCGAGATATAGGCATCCCACTCTTCCAGCATTACATGTTTCAAGTTATAGGACATAGACTTTGACGAGACTTAAGACCACGAATAACGATTTAAAGTTCAATTTGAAAACCATTTGATTAGGCACATAATGCCTTAGAATATGATTTAAGGTCCGTGTGCATTGATAAGATTCCAAGTATAAGAATAAGCATATAAGGCATATAACCACAGAATCAAGTATAAACACATAAGGTGTGACATCTCGTGTTTTCAAGTTAATATCCGTACGTTAATAAAATATAAAAAAAAATATTTAAATGCATAATAAGACTTAGGTCATTTAAGGTCTAGCAAAGCCCCTTTGTGGATAAATTTTATAATTGGTAATTTTGAGAAATTACCGGGTCGCGTAGCGATAAAGCGTTTAACGAACGTTGGTGATAATTGCGTTAATTAAATTTGGTCAATAAATATTGAATATTATAACTTAATAAATATTAAGTGAAAATATTAGTAGTCATGAATAATAATAATTAATATTATTTACTTCATGTAAAATTAAAACTTTTTAAATATTGTCGTAATGCAACGTATAGTCCGTTGCACACTGTGTTATATTGCGTATATTTTTATTCTTGACTTTTTATCACTATTATTTAATGTTGTGAACCCTTGGAAAGCCTCAAATTAATACTTTAATGTTATAGAAAATTTTCACGTAAAAACCCGAACGTTTAAGATTTTTACATAAAATTTAACGAGACCGACACCCGCCTTACACCCGATGGCATCTCATTTAGATATCCACCAGCCATTTTTAACATTTAATTACATGATTAGATTTCTCTAATCACCCTTGGTCATCTCTATATAAACCACCTCAGTTTCTTGCCAAGGCGGTGGATACTAAAAATGAGGAGCGAAAGCCTAAGGACATACCGGTAGTGCGAGACTATCTAGATGTCTTTTCTGATGATCTGCCTGGATTACCTCCATCTAGACCAGTTGAATTTCGAATCAATTTAGTACCGGGAGCTGCTCCTGTTACCCGATCACCATACTGGTTAGCGCCTTCAGATATGCAAGAATTATCCAAGCAATTAGAAGAATTGTTGGATAAGGGATTTATAAGACCAAGCTTCTCTTCAAGGGGAGAACTAGTCTTGTTTGTCAAGAAGAAAGATGGGTCATTTAGAACGTGCATGGATTACTGAGAGTTAAACAAACTCACTATCAAGAATCGATACCCATTACCAAGAATTTTTACAAAATATTTTAGAAGGTTTTTGGTATAAAAGATTCATGTGTAAACATATAAAAAGGTCATAAGATATATAGGGGCTTGATATACGGTTTATGCGAGTAAAATCGTGCGCTTTCGGGTCAAAAATCATCGTATACGGGTGAAATTTGGGTCAAACATAATAGGTCATCTTTATATAATAAAATATGTTTACAATAATTTTATACATGTTTTACTACTGAAAACTTAATTATTTATTAAAAAGATTAATAAAAGTTGAGTTGTGTTAAATAAAGTAATATTTATAAAGTAATAAAATAAGAAATAGTTTACTTACTAGAACAATAATATGGATATATCTTATTATTAATCTTAAATAAAATATAACTATGAATTAGTAAATATTTA
>BJCM01112553.1:0-11213 GCA_018326385.1 Flaveria bidentis | reverse complement strand
ATATATATATATATATATATATATATATATATAATTTGATTTCTTTTATATATATATAATGGGGGCGGTTACAGTACAAATTGCAATTTTCGTGCGAATCGTATGAAGTCACTAGGGCGTGACACGTGTACTTTCGCGAATGGGTAGTTTCGTCCACCCCATAATTTTTCATAAAGATACATAATTATGCAGTTATATTCATAATTACGCAAATTATAACTATTATTACGCAAGTAAAATTACCCACGTTATAAAAAATAATTACACAAGTTATATGATAATTACACAATTTATGTTCATCATTACACAAGTTATGTTTATAATTACGCAATTAATAATCACGCAAGGTATACACATAACACATAAATGTTTTTTAAAAAAAGAACTGATTTTTTAAAAAAATATAGTAATACTATATTCATATTAAAAAAAACAAAATACTCGATTTTATACATTATGAATTTTATTGAAAAGCAAGTTCGTGTCAACTTTTACACGGATTACTAGAATCCCGCCGCATCAGGGATTCCACTAGTTTATTACGTTTGTTTTACAATCATTTTGGTGCAATCATATGTTTTGTAATTTACTTTTGAACTACCTACTATTCAGTGTAAATTTGGTTCATTGTGAATTTACAATTAATGAAGATTGGTAAACATTGAGGAAAAGTATCCCGTGTATCCGATCCTTTCTTTCATATTTGTATAGTTTGTAACTAGTATTGTCTAATTTTGTCACTTTTTGTCTATGATAAACAAGTTTACACCCATTTAACAATGCTAAAGGTCTGTATTAGTTAAAAAAGAGTAAAGTATCATTTTCATCCCTGGCGTTTTATTGAATTTTCCATTTCAATCCAAAACTTTTTTAGCCATTTTAGTCACTGTGGTTTACCAAATAATGTCATTTCCATCAACTTCACTAACTCCGTTAAGTTCTCCGTTAAATATGAGTGTATTTTAGTCTTTTTAACACCCTAATTGTCCAATTAAAATAAAGTTAATCAATAAAATATTCAATTAAAACTAAAAGAAAAATATAAAGCAACTAGTGAGACCGGGCACTTCAGTTTAAAAGTTTTGAATAACGTTAACTAGTTTAGAAACCCGTCTAGGCATCTACTACACGTGTTATATGAAAAAATTAAATAATAATTATTTAGTACTATTAAAAATTTAAAAATAATTTTTTGATATAAAACATGCTTGAAGTTACATATAATTAACCATTAAATAATTAAAACATAACAATAACTTTTCAAACTTTTGTTTTTAAAAAAAGTTTTGCTTTTAAAAAATATTGATTTTTTTAACTCTCCAAAAAATTATTAAAATGTTTGTATTAAAAAACTTCATTTAGTTTTTTATCATACGACACAAACCTAATAAAAGTTTATTAACAAATCATTTTAAAAACCAAATTATATGAAATATAAAGTTTTTTAATACAAACATTTTAATATTTTTTTGGAGATTTAAAAAATCAATATTTCTTAAAAGCAAAACTTTTTTAAAGAAAAAATTTTGAAAAATTAGTGTTATTGTTTAATCACTTAATGGTTAATTATATGTAACTTTAAGCATATTTTATCTCACAAAATTATTTATTTACTTTTTAATATTACTAAATAATTATTATTTAATTTTTTTTCATACAACATGTGTATGATGGTTGAGTTATGGGAAGTGTTTTAGGTTTTAGGATGGGTAGTGAAGGTGGTTGTTGTGAAGCAATGGGTGAGGATAAGGGTATGGTTGATAGTGTGGGTTCAAGGGTATATGGTTGATAGTCTGGGTTCAAGGTTGTAAGGTTTAGTGGTTGGTTCATATAACACTTGGTTATTTTAAAAGTCAAAGGAAAAAAGAATAAAGTGAAAAAAAGAAAGAAAAACAATTTAACCCAAACTAAGGGGTTAAATGTGTCATAAGAATAAAATCTTTAAAAAGTTGGTGATATAGGTGGCATGGCCGCCCATCAATCTCTCTTCACACATATCATTCGGATTTTTTTTGTAGAGAGAGAAAGGAGAGCTGAAAACTCTCAAGTCTTTGAAGAACAAGAGCAGAAGTTCGAATTAAAGGTAAGAATTCGTGTGTTTATGATGTTCTTAACTGGCCTTACCCTCGGTTATATGCTTATGTGTGATTGTGTGTGTTCGGGGATGTCTTTAGTGGGTTTCTAGGCGGTTGAACTCAATTGCAAGCAGGTTTTGAAGAAGTCATAACCAAAGGCAGCTAAGGTGAGTTCTAGAACCCCCTTTTTACTTGTTTTAAACTACTTTGGGGCTGAAAATGCATGTATGAACGTTTTTATAAAGTCGGGTTTTATACCCGTATATGTGTATGTTATGGGTGGGGTTTGAATTTTTTTGGGCTATGTATGTGTTTGATGATGTTATGGTTGTGTTTTTAAGGCTTAGGATGTATGATTTAAGCTTAGAACATGATAGGTGATGATTGGGAATCGAATTATGTTGTTTAAGTGTGTTTTAGTCCGGCCATGCGCCTAAACAGTGGCCCATGCGCCCAACAGAAATAATTGCCTAAGTGTTCCCATGCGCCCAAACCTCATGCGCCCAAATAGTACTCACGCGCCTAGAATTAGGCTGATATTGACTAAGTGTTCATACGCCCAGACAGTTCATGCGCCCAGGCACTCATGCGCATGCATAGTGCCCATGCGCCTAGAGTTGTCCAGAAAGATTAAGTGTTGCCCATGCGCCCCAATAGTGTCCATGCACCCCAATAGTGTCCATGCACCTAAAGACTTAGATTATTTTTTTGACTTTTAGGGAAAAAGTGTAATGTAGGCTTTGACTTGGGAGGTTCCCGGGGGCTATGTAAGTTGACTTTTGAAGTCATAAATGATGTGATGGGCGATGCATGTATGATCTGATGATGTATGATTGATGCTTATGCATGATGGTATGTATGATGTATGTTATGTATGTATGATGGTGCCTTGTATGATGATGTTTGTATGTTTATGTCGGTGTTCCTTATTATGCATGATTATTTTTCCGTGGCTTTACGTTGAATGTTAATGAATGAAATGAAAAGTATTATGTAACGTAATGTGGAAGTTAATGAAAAGAGGAATGAAATAAAAGAATGCATGCATTAATGAATGAATGAAAGTAAGAAAGGCTTGCAAGCAATGTATGGAGGTTCACACCCGATGAAGGGTGTTAGCTCAAGTGTGTTGGTTAGCTACCCCAGAAGGATGCACACTGGGGTCCAATCCTTGTGATTGACCAAATGTATGGGATCTTTGCCGTTTGCCGTAGGTACTAGAGTCAGCTTCGTGCATAATGTTCGAGGTCTATGAAAGGCCTCAGGCCCAGTAATCAGCTTCGTGCACAATGTTCGGGGTATAGCATATGGCATTGATCCGGAATGAAAGAGAAAAGATAAGTGGTGAATGTACTTGCCTTAGGTACTTGAGTCAGCTTCATGCATAATGTTCGAGGTCTATGAAAGACCTCAAGCCCAGTAATCAGTTTCGTGCACAATGTTCAGGGTATTGTACATGTCATCGAAAGTAATGAACGTACGAATGAAAGCAAGAAAGTTATGTATGAAAGTAAACGAAAGTTAACGAACGAGTAATGAAGATAATAATGATATTATCTATGTGTACGTATGGTGTGTGATCATGTACGAAAGTAAAGAACGGTTTTAAATGAAAGTAAAGTATGTTTTATTTTAAAACTAGAACTCACTCAGCAACGCTGACTTTTATGTGTTTCCAGTTGGCAGGTAAGGTTGCTGAGGATGGCATGGGGCAGCTACTTGGCCCTTTTTGGATGGCATTCCCTTGTATAATGTTTTTGCATTGTAATGCGAACAAACGATATTTTGTAACGAATGTTATATTAATTTGCAAAAGCATTTATAATGAAATGAAAATGTTGGTTTTAATGTTTCTGCTGCAATATTTTATTTAAGTTAATGTAAATATATGTTTTATGTGTAATGATTGGCCAGCTGTAAGCATCCCGAGAACGGGGCCTTACAAGTTGGTATCAGAGCCAAAGTTTAAGTGAAACGGGTAAATTTTCAAAAGAAAACTAAATTAAACTAAGAATGGGACGGAAAGGGAAGGGATGCCAGTCCGAGTAGTTGCGTGCCATTAGGTATTTTTCTTAATGTTAATCGACATTATGTGCGCATGTTATGTGGTTTATGTGTTGTTGGTAGATTTAGATACCGATGTAGTCAGGATAGGTAATGCTTGGGGTATGAAGAGTAAAGTAAGTGGCTAATCACAACTGGCCACTGTAATTAGGGACTTACTATACTTGGCATAAACTGAGCTCTTCCCTTTAATGACCGTTTTGGTGTTTGAATCTTATAGTGTGTTTAGAGGATGGCCGGTGGTAGATCATCGAGGGCTTCATATGGTGGAGGTCGTGGTGGACGTGGTGCTGAACCACAGGCCACAAGAGGAAGGCCTAGAGCCGATAAGGTGGTTCATGAAGAACCCGAGACCCCTCATCCAGAGGGCGGAGATGAGAGTGCTAACTTAAGGCCTCAGTAAAGGAAGCTATTGTAGAGTAAGTGCATCAGGTTATGCAGACGATCTTACCATTTATGGTAAATGAAGTGATTAAGGCTGTAAGAGAAGGAGAAAGAAGGGAGAGGAATACGTCCTCAAGAGGACGGGAGCGACCAGAGACTAAGACGGTTCTCTCCGATGATGAGGAGGAGGAGGAAGAGCCTGTGCAGGAGGCAGCACGAGGCTGCAACTACGGGGCATTTCAAAGATGCAAGCCTCCAACTTTTGATGGAAATGGCGCTGCTGCTGCTGCTCACCGGTGGGTGAGAGAGATGGAAGCCGTTCTTGATATCAGTGAGTGTCGGGAAGACCAGAAGGTGAAGTATGCTACCCACTCGTTTGTGGGCTCGGCTCTGTGTTGGTGGGACAACATTGTCCAAGTCGAGGGTAGTCGGGCGATTGGAAGAATTGAAGAAATTGGTGATTGAGGAGTTTTATCCTCATAGGGAAATGGACAAGGTAGAAAGGGAGTTCCTGCAGTTGGAGGCGGGAACCATGACAAATCAGCAATATACCACCAAGTTCAACGAGATGGGACGGTTGGTGCTTGATCAGGTGACACCTCTGTCACGAAAGATCAAGAGGTATATTCAGGGCTTGCCAACGGACATCTGCAGGCACATGATCGCTGCCCGACCGAGCACATTTAGGTCGGCGGTTAACTTGGAGGGAAGGTTGTATGATGAAAGGCCCGTGGTGGTGGCTGAAGTCGGCAAGAAAGGTGGTGGCGATCAGAATTGGAATGGGAAGCGGGTTGGATGTGGCGGGGCCACCCTAAGCAAGAAAGGTGCATAGGTGGATGACCGACGTGTGGTCACATCTGGTGCGGGGCTGAGATAGTATGGTAAGTGTGGGAAGGAACACACCGGAGAGTGTAGATGGGGTTTGAATGTGTGCTTCAAGTATGGGAAGCCAAGTCATATGGCAAGGGAATGCAAGGTAGGGATGTGTTTTAACTGTGGCGGGGAGGGCCACATGAGCAGGGACTGTAAGAAGCCAAGGGCTGAAGGTTCAAGAGTGAAGAAGGCTAGAGGAGAAGGACAGAGGGTGAGTGCTAGAGCGTTCACGATGACGCAAGAGGAGGCTAGGATGGACCTCGATGTGGTGTCAGGTACATTTCTAGTAAACCAAATTTTATCCTCTGTGTTATTTGATTCTGGTGCTAGTAAGAGTTTTATTTCTGCTGCTTTCTGTGCTAAATTGCCCATTAGTAGTAAGAATATAGATATGCCCTTTGATGTAGAAACTACCATAGGTAAGTCTACTAGGATTTCAGAGATGATAGAGGGTTGTGACGTAGAATTAGAAGGTCACAAGTTCCCTGTAAGACCATTTGTGATGACCTTAGGCGGGTTTGACGTAGTCCTTGGGATGGATTGGTTAGCGGACTACGAGGCGAATATTGTGTGTCGCAAGAAGATGATTCGATTGACAGCTCCTGACGGGAGTTCGGTGACAGTATATGGTGATCGAGTCACGAAGATTCCGAAAGTGATTTCAATGGCGGTGGCAGGAAAGTGCATGAGGCGTGGATGTAGTGCTTACTTGGCCTACGTAAAGGATGTGGATACGCCAACACCACAACTGTCCAACGTACCGGTTGTGTGCGACTTTCCGGACGTGTTTCCCGAAGACTTACCAGGAGTGCCACCTAACCGCGAGATCGAGTTCCAGATTGACTTGATACCGGGTGCCCAACCTGTTGCTAAGGCACCGTATCGGTTGGCTCCGACTGAGATGAAAGAGTTGATGGAGCAATTGCAAGAGTTGCTTGATAAGGGGTTCATAAGACCGAGTATCTCTCCTTGGGGTGCTCTGGTCTTATTCGTCAAGAAGAAAGACAGTAGCATGAGAATGTGTATAGACTACCGTGACTTGAATAAGCTGACGGTGAAGAATCGATACCCCTTACCAAGGATCGATGACCTGTTTGATCAGCTCCAGGGTGCCAGTTGGTTCTCAAGGATAGACCTTCGATCTGGCTACCATCAGTTGAAGGTGAAAAAGCAGGATATTCCTAAAACAGCTTTTCGCACGCGTTATGGACACTACGAGTTTCTCGTTATGTCCTTTGGTTTGACCAATGCGCCAACTGCTTTTATGGATCCAATGAATCGAGTGTGTCGGCCGATGTTGGATAAATCAATGATTGTGTTTATTGATGATATCCTGATTTATTCGAAGAGCGAGATAGAGCATGCCGGTCACGTTCGGGAGGTTCTAGAGACGTTGAGAAAAGAGAAGTTGTATGCCAAGTTCTCCAAGTGCGCGTTTTGGTTGCGCGGAGTCAAGTTCTTGGGTCATGTAGTAAATCCTGAGGGGATTATGGTAGACCCGGCAAAGGTGGAGGCGGTGATGCAATGGAAGTCACCAAAGATGCCATCCGAGATTCGTTTATTGGGTTTGGTGGGCTAATATAGGAGATTCATTCAAGACTTCTCTAAGATCGCTTCTCCACTAACCAAGTTGACCCGAAAGGATGTAAGGTTTGTATGGGGTCAAGCTCAAGAGAAGGCTTTTGAGGAGTTAAAGGCGAGGTTGACTCAAGCTCCTGTCTTGTCGTTTCCCAATGGAAGCGAAGATTTGGTGGTTTATTCAGATGCTTCCTACTAGGGGTTGGGATGTGTATTGATGAAAAAAGGAAAGGTTATAGCCTACGCATCCCGATAGTTGAACATTCATGAGGTTAATTATCCTACTCATGACTTGGAGCTAGCAGTTGTGGTCTTCGCGTTAAAGATATGAAGGCACTACTTATACGGGACGAAGTGCACCATATTCACAGACCACAAGAGCTTGAAGTACTTCTTCGGGCCAAAATATTTGAACATGAGGCAGAAGCGATGGTTGGAGCCCATAAAAGACTACGATTGTGAGATCCATTACCATCCGAGCAAAGCCAACGTGGTGGCGGACGCCCTTAGCCAAAAGGAAAGACCCGAGCTGATTCGGGTAAAGGCATACCAGTTAAGTATGACCTCTGATGTGATGAAGCAGGTCAAGAAGTTTCAAGATGAGGCATTGAAGGAAGATCATCTTAACTCCGAAAGAATGAGAGGCTTGGTCGCCGAGTTGGGTGAAAACACACTTCGTGTTAGAACTCGATTTGGACGGATGTGGATTCCATGTTTTGGGGATCTACGTGGGATGATTATGGATAAAGCACATAAAATTCGGTACTCCATTCATCCTGGTGCTAAGAAGATGTATCAATATATGAAGAAAGATTATTGGTGGCCGGGTATGAAACACGATGTGGCGGAGTATGTGAGTAAATGCCTTACTTGTTTACAAGTGAAGGCGGAGCATCAGAAGCCGTATGGAAAGATCCAACCGTTGGATATACCGGAATGGAAGTGGGAGCATATCACCATGGATTTTATTACGAAGCTACCGCGTAACGTGCGAGGGTATGATACTATATGGGTGATAGTTGATCGTTTGACGAAGAGTGATCACTTCCTACCGATCCGCGAGACACATTCATCTGAGAGGTTGGTGGATCTGTTCATTAAAGAGATTGTAACACGTCATGGTGTGTCGGTGTCTATTGTGTTTGATCGTGACACCCGGTTTACATCTAAATTTTGGAAGAAATTCCATGATGCGATGGGGAAGAGGTTACATATTACCACGGCTTATCATCCTCAGACAGATGGTTAGTTAGAAAGGACGATTCAGACGTTGGAAGATATGCTTCGGGCATGCGTCATTGATTTCGGAGGAAGTTGGGATAACCACTTACCGTTAGCTGAGTTCTCATATAACAACAGCTATCATGCCAGCATTGGTATGCCCCCTTATGAGATGCTATACGGTAGAAGATGTAGAACACCCGTTTGTTGGAGTGATATTGGCCATAAAGAGTTAGGGAGCGTCGAAGTGGTCGAGGCTACGACTGAGAAATTGGAAAGGATCAAAGCCTTTATGAAGGCAGCTAAAGATAGGCAAAAGTTATATGCTGATAAGAGACGTAGACCGATTGAGTTTCAGGCATGCGATAGAGTCATGTTGAAGGTCCCACCTTGGAAAGGTATCATTCGGTTCAGGAAGCGGGGAAAGTTAAGCCCAAGGTATATAGGGCCTTTCCAAATCATTGCTATAGTAGGAGAGGTGGCCTATAGACTAGAGTTACCAGATCAGTTAATTGGGATTCACCCGACATTCCATGTATCTCATCTGAGAAAGTGTTTAGCAGACGAGGATATGATTGTTCCACTGGAGGATATCGAGGTAGATGAACGACTCAATTATGTGGAGCAACCAATGGCGACCATTGATCGTAAAGAGAAGAGGTTAAGGAATAAAGTGGTCCCTCTTGTGCATGTACAGTGGAAGCATAGGAAGGGATCCGAGTCTACATGGGAGACAGAGGAGGAAATAAGACAGCATTACCCACGATTGTTTGACGAATAACAAGTTTCGAGGACGAAACCTATATAAGGGGGGTGGACTTGTAACACCCGGTTATTTTAAAAGTCAAAGGAAGAAAAAATAAAGTGAAAAAAAGAAAGAAAAACAATTTAACCTAAACTAAGGAGTTAAATGTGTCAAAAGGACAAAATCTTTAAAAAGTTGGTGATAAAGGTGGCATGGCCGCCCATCACTCTCTCTTCACACATATCATTCGGATTTTTTTTGTAGAGAGAGAAAAGAGAGCTGAAAACTCTTGGGTCTTTGAAGAACAAGAGCAGAAGTTCGAATTCAGGGTAAGAATTCGTGTGTTTATGATGTTCTTAACTGGCCTTAGCCTCGGTTATATGCTTATGTGTGATTGTGTGTGTTCGGGGATGTCTTTGGTGGGTTTTTAGGCGGTTGAACTCAATTGCAAGCGGGTTTTGAAGAAGTCATAACCAAAGGAAGCTAAGGTGAGTTCTAGAACCCCCTTTTTACTTGTTTTAAACTGCTTTGGGCTGGAAATGGATGTATGAACGTTTTTATAAAGTTGGGTTTTATACCCGTATGTGTGTATGTGTGTATGTTGTGGGTGGGGTTTGATTTTTTTGGGCTATGTATGTGTTTGATGATGTTATGGTTGTGTTTATAAGACTTAGGATGCATGATTTAAGCTTAGAACATGATAGGTGATGATTGGGAATCGAATTATGTTGTTTAAGTGTGTTTTAGTCCACCTATGCGCCTAAACCGTGGCCCATGCGCCCAACAAAAATAACTGTCTAAGTGTTCCCATGCACCCAAACCTCATGCGCCTAAATAGTACTCTTGCGCCTAGAATTAGGCTGATATTGACTAAGTCTTCATACGCCCAAACAGTTCATGCACCCAGGCACTCATGCGCCTGCATAGTGCCCATGCGCCTAGAGTTGCCCAGAAATGATTAAGTGTTGCTCATGCGCCCCAATAGTCTCCATGCACCTAAAGACATAGATTATTTTTTTGACTTTTGGGGAAAAAATGTAATGTAGGCTTTGACTTGGGAGGTTCCCGGGGGCTATGTAAGTTGACTTTTGAAGTCATAGATCATGTGATGGGTGATGTATGTATGATCTAATGATGTATGATTGATGCTTATGCATGATGGTATGTATGATGTATGTTTTGTATGTATGATGGTGCCTTGTATGACAATGTTTGTATGTTTATGTTGGTGTTCCTTATTATGTATGATTATTTTCCTGTGGCTTTACGTTGAATGTTAATTGTAACACCCCGAATAATGTCTAAGCGAGCCAAATAATAATAATGGGCTTAGACGAGATCATTAAATTAAATAGGATGGATATGGGTTATAGATAACTCTTCGGGATATGTGTTTGGCGAGTTTAAGGTCCCGGGAACGCCCGATATATATAAACGGATCAGCTTGAGCAGCTCTTATTTGCAACTCAACACTCTAGTTCTAGAGAGAGAGAGTAGAGAGAGAAAGGAGAGAGAATTGAAGATTTAAGGCTCGGTTGATCTCGGGATCGAAGATTGGTGTTCGTGGGCACCCAGACAACAAGAAAACACCACGAATCTAGGTAAGAAACATCATTCAATCGTTTCCTTTGATGTAAACCCGGATTCTAGGGTTTGGGCTTTTAAAAATGACAAAGATTCGCCCAAAACTCATATTTTTGAGTAAGATAACATGTAAGAAGCTTAGATATAGCTTATTGGGGGATAAACCAAGGTTTGGATGTAAAAGATTGAAGTTTTGGGTCAAAAATAGAGTGGTTCATAATTTTCAGCCCGTTCTGCGAAACTGGTGTTCATCCAGCGAAATTAGGTATTCGTCTAGGGAAACTGTGGATCTTCCTGCGAAACAATAGTTTCGCAGGTAGTTTCGCAGACATGGTTTTCCAACAAAAGTTGGGCGAAACTGGCAGCGGAACTGGCAGCGAAGATGCTAGCGAAACTGCCAGAGAAGATGCCAGCGAAACTGCTGGTGAAACTAGCAGCGTAACTACTGGCGAAACTAGCAGCAAAACTGCTGATCTTGCAACAAAATTAGCAGCGAAATTAGGCATAAATTAACTCCCTTGAGTGTTAACTTATCTGCAGGTTGTGTAGTGCAACCCTTGCTTTGAAAGCTTGACTGAGAAGCTACTCACTGAGTCCAGGTGAGTTCTAGATCCCCTATTTTAAAGGTTTTGAACTAGTTTGGGGCTGGAAATGCATACTAAATATACGTTTTAGATGACCTAGATTTT
>BJCM01112519.1:2500-10174 GCA_018326385.1 Flaveria bidentis | reverse complement strand
ATATTTTCAAATAATACAATTAAATCATTTTTTGCTTGCTTCCATAATTTTAAACAATAACGTCTAAGTGTAGTACGACTTACGTGAGTGTAACGAGGTTGAAGCGTCTCTCGAATTAAGTTGGTTAACCGAGGGTTGTCGAAGTGATTGAAAGGCAAAGCTTCTTGAATCACGAACTTTGCCTTCGATCTCGAACCTCATTAACGTTGTAATTAAAGATTCCACCATCTCCACTCAATTGTGTTTGTTGCGAATCCGGATTATTTTTCAACGACTTACAAAACTTCTTGCTAATGTTTTTGTTTAAAGTCGTGTTAGAATCTTTAGCAAGTAAAGCTGCACAAAACTTGCAACGAGCCTTTACAGATCCGTCACTCAACTCAACCATATCCCAATTGCACCAAACATCCATGTTACGATTGTGTGGAAGAACACGAACGACGGTTGGAGAGTTCGATGAACCTTGACCAATGGAAGATTGAGAGTGAGCCATATTGAGATTTGAGAGTAAACGAGAGTAAACAAGAGTATTGTTTGCGTTTTTTTCGTATGTTTTTTTGTGTTTGAAGCTTGGGTACCTTACCATATCAACCCACACCTATTTATACTTATTTTAGGGGCAAAAACAACAAAAAACGGTCAAATTTGGTCCCCAACGGCTATATAGCCGTTAAAAACGGCTACTTAAAAAAAAAACGGTCGAAACCGGGTCCAACCCGGGTTCAACCGGTTCAGGTCTGGTTCTTGTAAATTTCAAAAACCCCAAACCGGGTACAACCCCCCGGTTTTTTTCGGGTACGAACCGGGTACACCCGGTATCGGGTTGTACCCGGACCGGGTACGGTTCGGGTATGCCGGGTCGGTTATGGACCCGGTTTTTTTGTTCACATCTAGTGTGAGTGAGTGTGAGTTGGGTTCATGGTTATTACCAGTAATCGCCCCTTGTAATCTTCTTCTTGACATACCCTCAGTCTGTACGTAGCTAGTCGAATCGTCACCACCGACTGCTGCCATTTCCGGCGACCTAAAAAACCGGGAGTTTTTGGTAAAGAAAGTGAAGACAGGCCGGTGTAGTTTTGTGGCATTCAAAAGGTAGGGTGGAGTAAACTAATTGGTCCGTTCTATCACCCACCTGTGAGCATAATGTAGGCAAATACTAATTTTGTTATATAATATACATAATGATTATTATATATAGTTAAGACAAATATTTATTTGACTTAATTACACGGATGGTTCCTGTGGTTAGGTCGGATTTTACTTTTGATCTTTAGCTTTCAAAAGTTACAAGCAAGGTTGGTCCAAATTTTTGCACAAATGTAACATGTTTGGTCCTCGAGTGGGATGTACGTTAACTTTGACCGTTAACTAAGTATAAAATTACTAAAATGCCCATCACTAACTAAAATTAAAAACCTAAAACTAATAACAGTAATAAAAAAGTGATCCCACACCCACTTTATACAATAATTAAGGGTAAATTACAAAAATGACAATTTGACCAATCTATATCCAACCATGGCCATCACCAATTTGACAATTTGACCAATCACCACCATGGCACCGGTTGACAATCTATATCCAACCATCGTCGTCACCCTTTCACCACCGTTGAAAGTCTGGAACACCAATGATGGCCATCACCATCAATCTATTCCCACCTCTCTCTCTTTTGTCTATGACGCTACACACTCCGACAATGCTACCCACCATCTCTATAAAACCATAATTTTTGCCCGATTAAAAAGACGGTTCACTACTATTGTTGTCTCTCTCTCTCTCTCTCTCTCTCTCTCTCTCCCCGGTCCTCCACCTCACTTTCTACCCCCCATCAATCGCCAACAGTCTTGCAATTAAACCCCAAAACAAGATGGTGATAGAGATGTTACCCTAAAACGGGCTAAAACCGGTGGACAATAACGGACTGACCTTATGGCGGGTGATGTAATAGAGGGGTGTTGAGCAAAGGGGGAACTAGAGGTGGTGCTAAGGGAGATGGGTGGGGAAGAATAAGGTGACTTTAGGGAGAGGATATTGGTTGCCGGTGATGCGGTGATGGGAGGCGGAGTAAGAAAAAGATAATCAGCGATAGGTGGTGGTTTGGGATCTTCAAATTGAAAGAGTATTTTAGTCATTTTAAAATATTTAACTATAAAAGATAACGACCATCCCACTTGAGGACCAAACGTGTTACGTTTGTGTAAAGTATTCGACCGATCTTGTAGTATTTGAAAGTTAACGACTAAAAGTGAAATCCGACCTAAGATCATCCATGTAATTAAGTCTATTTAATTGGTATAAATTATGTTTTCTGTAATTATAAATATAAATATTCAATAATAATAATAATGACATGTACTTGCATAAAAATAAGTTTAAAAACAAGTCCAGTTTGAGTAGACATTAATCTTGTAAAATCATTCACTGCCCAAGCATAAGCTTTAAAAGCTAGAATAATGTAAATATTCAATAATAATAATAATAATGACATGTACTTGCATAAAAATAAGTTTAAAAACAAGCCCAGTTTGAGTAGACATTAATCTTGTAAAATCATTCACAGCCCAAACATAAGCTTTATATACAAAAGCTAGAATAGAGATCACCGTATAACATGTATTGAATAAAAAATATTAAATAATTATATATACTTTAAAAACTAAACACCACACCCTCAATGCATAAGATACTAACTTAAAATGCATGAAGCTTCTATGTGTTTGAGTACTTTGACCAATGTTTTGTTATCAAAGTTATTATTTTATTAACGCGACTAATATTTATTGTATTTTTATTAAAATCTTATAACTTAAAAAATATAATGTTTTTTTAATTCTGATTACACCGCTACGATGTATTTATTTATGTGTATATTTAGGCTTGAGTTTTGTTCGAAAAGTCAAATATAATATTTTATTAATTAAAAAACATAATGGTTTTGAAAGTTTTGAAGATATGTTTCTACGTAATTATTTCTATCAATATTTTGATATAAATATTAAACAAATCATCACTACACTAGGCCAAAACCCATGGTCATGTCTTGGTATTATATATACTATTAGTTCTTTTTAAAGCATCAAAATTATTTTTTATATTATGAATATTTTGTTATGATATATCTATTTTCACCTATGTTTTGATATAAATTTAAATTTACACTTGGGCAATACAATATCAAAATAATAGTTATAATTTAGAAACCTATCTTTTCTTAATTTTGCTTCTACATCTAATTTTCTTCAACTATGTCACATTCTTTTTTTATACCTTTTAATATACATACTTAACAACTTAAAATTACAAAACTTGATTTTAAAAAAATATGAGTAAAATGTCATTTTCGTCTCTGACATTTTGTTAAATTTGTAGTTCAATCCAACAACTTTCTTTTTGTCATTTCAATCAGTATAGTTTACCAAATGTTGTCATTTCTATCCATTTCACTAACTCTATTAAGACCTCCATTAAATATGAGGGTATTTTAGTATTATTCAATTTATACAAATTAACTGATTAATATTCAGTTGAAACTAAAAAAACAAATAAAGCAACTAATGAGACCATATGCTTCGATTTAAAAGTTTTAATTAACTCTAACCCATGTTGTTCGATTGAGTTCTGCATGAGATTTCGATTCATCTCTACGTTTTGTTTGAACGTGTATCATTGTTCGATTGAGATCACTTGTTGCTATGTTTTGTTTGATTAAGGACTTATATTGTCTCCTTCGAACAAACATGACAAAGACAAACCTCAATCAAACAAAACGTGACAATAGCATACCTCAATTATATAAAGTGACAATAATAGAATTCAATCTCACAACAAACCTCAATCTCACAACAAAACTTAATCAAACAATGGTACATATTCAAACAAACTGTGAATATTAATTGAAATCCCATAGCTGACCATAAAAACACATGTTAGGGTTAATCAAGACTTTTAAATCGAAATGACTAGACTCACTAGTCGCTTCAGGTGTTTTTTAGTTTTAGTTGAACATTAATCAACTAGTTTGTTTTAACTGGATAAATAGGGTGTTGAAATAGATTAAAATACTATCATATTCAAAAAAAGTTTAATAAGCTAGTGAAGTGGATCAAAAGACTAACATTAGGTAAATTATAGTGATTGAATAGACAACAAAAAAATAAATTGAAGTGACGAATTCAACAAAACATCAGGAATGAAAATGACATTTTAATTAAAAGATATAAACTAAAAGTTATATAAACTTAACTTTAAGTATAAAATAAAACTGATTATTCTATTATAAAGGAAAGTGAAATTTAGTATGTTTGTGATATTCTTTATTTGATAGAGAGATCGAGCAACAAGAAAATAAAATTTTGAGATCCTAAATATTTGTCATGTTTCACTTGTTTTTTATTAAATATCTTGTTACTCTAATAAAAAAACTAGTAGGGATATATGTTAGCATCATATTATTTGCGAGCAAAATATTTTCACTTCAGTTTCATATTAATTAGTTATATTAATTACTAATAATATTATTCATTTCTTTTTTAGATCAAAATAGCTTTTAATACACTAAGTAATAGATCTTATTTTAATAATATTTCCAAAAGAATAAATTTTTATAAAATAAGAATTTTTTATAAAACATCAAATTTCCTTTTTGAAAATTTGAAACATTTTAAAATTGATTTTTTAAAAAAAACTTTAATAAGCAAAATTTATTAAAATTGGGAGTTATAATACGGGAATTTCAAAAAATGATACTTTTTAAAACAATTGTTTTGAAACAAAATTTTTATTTATTTTTTGACAAAACAAAAAGTTTTCAAAGTTGATATCATTGTTTTATTATTTATAATACTTATTCTTACGTAATTTTAATGATATCTTATTTTATAATATCATATATAAATAATAAATGTTTATTCTACATAATATATGATTCAACTATTTTAATACACGATATACTAAAGATAATATAATATAGCTCAGTATTGAAATTCATGTACCACATGAGTCCAATAATAATATTAAACTAATAATTAGTAATAAATATTTAAAAATTTTAAAGTATTTTTATGAGATTGGATATGATTAAAATTATGTATAGTTAACTAACTTAAGCAATAAAACAATAAAAATATTTTTCTAAAACATTCATCTATGAAAACTTCTGTTATAGAAAAAATGTCTTTTAAACATTCTAATTTTCTAATTTTTTTTAACAATTTTATTTCTTTGAAAAAGTTCTTTATATTAAAAAACTACATATTCCAAAAATTTCTATTTAAAAACGTGTTTTTAATACAAATAAGCATATTTTTTATTTATTAAAAACTATTTTTTTAATTTAAAAAGAATATATAATATTATTAACATTTAATATCATTATTAAATAGTTGATTTGCTATGATAGTTGATTTGCTATGATAGTTATATGTGCAAAATAATTGTGAGAAAATAACATGTGACAAAATAATTTAAAAAAATAACATGTGACAAAACTGTTTTACTTTATTAAAAAAATATTATATAGTATAAATAAGTTAAAAATGAGTTACTTAGTGAATTTGTACTTCGTTTAAACATGTATTTATTTGATTTGCTATGATAATTATATGTGCAAAATAATTAAAAAAATTATTTGTCACTACAGTTATTGTAATAGAATCAGACATAATAAAACAAGGTAAGATTATTTAATGATTTTTTTCGGTCTATCTTTTGTTGGTGTCAGGATAACGAGCCGTTTATTTGACGACCTGAGTTAATTAAATTTATTCATGAATCGAGCTCGAGTTTTATATTAATTAAGCAAGTTATAATATGCTAAGAGTTGAGACATGTGTTTTTTTTCTGTAATAAATATAGATGTATAGGATTAAAATAATACGTATCATTCGAATCAGGGTTGTAAATTTACCGTTCAAAAAAAATTAATCGAGTTAAGATTTAGTTGGACTCTTAGGACTCCTACTACGATTCTCAACTCAGGCTCTTCTGCAGTTGTATTTAAGATAGTTTTTAATATATTCGCTGTCAAAAAAAATGAATTTAAGAGAGTATATTAAATTCATTTAAGTTCAGCATCAAAATAAAGTCAAACATAATAAACAAGATAAGATTAAGTAATGACTTTTTTTTCACCTATCTTTTGTGGGGTTCCATATAAAATGAGAAAAAGTATATATCGATCTCGAGTGTCTTCATCGTATAGAATCAAAAAACAACGTACACTTTCTTAAATTTTGATGAAACCAAGCGTTTATTACAAGATTTGAAACATTAGATTTCACAAACTACAAGTACAAGAGTAGGACTAAAAGGGCAATGAAACGTAAGATAGAAGCTACCTTAAAATGATTAATAAAAAGGAACATTAAGACCGTAAAAGTTTAATCTTGGTTTAAATAAAAAGGATAGAGTAAATTACCATTTGTATCCCTGACGATTGTTTATTTTACCACTTGCATTCCTGCGGTTTCAAAATTGTCATCCGGCCCATAACGTTTCATGTTATCTTCATTTGAGTCTATATGTTTCATTTTTATCTTCATTTGAGTTCAAATGAGTAACACTGTTAATAGTTCTGTTAAAATTATTATTAAAATAACAAAACTACCCTTAAAATTAAAACACACATAAAAAATCTTGTGGGTCCCATCCATCAACATCATCTTCTTCAAATCACCACCACCACAACCACCCCCATCACCACCACCACAACAGCCCCGTCACCACCGCCACAACCACCCGGTCGCGACCACAACAGCCCCGTCACCACCGCCACAACCTGATTTTGTGGTGATGAAGGGCGGTCTCCGGCGAAGTCTCGGCGGGTCATCAGCGGTAACATCTGATATGGTAACATCGATTTGGGCGGTCACCCGTCTCCACCGATGTTCACATTCGCCGGAAAACTCGCCGGCTCAATCATCGCCACAGGGGCGACGGAGTACGTCGGAGAAGGGGTGCTGGAGCTGGTGTTCGCACCACCACCACCACCGTCACTCCGGCGACTTCGCTTTACAGATCTGAGAAAAGACTTGAAATTACTAGAAAAGAATCGCCATAGGGGCGACGTAGTACGTCGGAGAAGGGGTGCCATAGCTGGTGTTCGCACCACCACCACCACTACCACCACCACCGTCACTCCGACGACTCCGCTTTACAGATCTGAGAAGGCGACTCCGCTCCGGCGACTTCGCTTTACGGCTCCTCTTTACAATCTCGCCGCCCCATCCCTACCACCATAACTGTTAATCGCCACCACAACAGCTCCCATCAACACCACCACAACCACATCACTAGAAAAGACTTGAAATTACAGATCTGAGAAGGAATGGAGGCTTAAAATGGTGGTAATTAGTGTTTGTAGCAGGTCTGGTTGATGGTGGATGACAGGTGTTGTGGTGGTGAGGGGAGGTTGTGGTGGTGTTGGGTTGTGGTGCTCATGGTGTTGATGGATGGTTTCACGAATGACCGGTGGGTGGTGGTGTTGGTGGGTGGTGGTGGATGTAAAGAAAAGAGGAAGAAGATGGTTTGGGTGGAGGCATCAATGGGTGGTGGATGGTGGTGTTGATGGGTGTGGGTGGATGTAGTGAGAAGAAGAAAAAGAGGAAGATGTGGGTGGTTGTATCATTTGCAAGTTGATTGTGAAAGAAGAAGATATAGGTGGCTCACAATTTT
>BJCM01112514.1:0-13413 GCA_018326385.1 Flaveria bidentis | reverse complement strand
ATAATAATAATAATAATAATAATAATAATAATAATAACTTACAAGAATCAAATACTAAATAAGTTGTAAAACATTTAAAAATTTAAGGATAATTAAGTTAAGGGGTTGGTTTGTCATTTTAGAAACTTTAAAAAGAAAATTTTAAGCATACAATGTTAAGTTGTAAAACCTAAGGGACCATTTGTGTAATTAAAAAATCGCCCAAACCAAACCCCCCTACACCCCGCAAAACCAGAGACACTCCGGCCACCTTCCGACCGGACTACGGCAGGACCTTTTCGTGCGATTAACTGCTCAAATCGAACCACAATTGTTCCCAACCATTACGTGGACTTAATACGAACTCAATGAAGGTCTTAAATCGAGTTATTACATCATGAATGGGTGTATTGATGTCGGTAACCGATCCACATTGAACATCTAATCCGTTTAAACATTAACCCTCAATAAAAATTGCATCTACACGAATGTTTAATCGTAACTTAGTCGCTACCTGAACTTAATTGCATCTGAATCATTCCTAAATAATCCAACCACATCTGAGTTTCTTCGCGACCTACTCCATAGAGGAACACCACTATCCAGACCTCAAGACCTAAAATTGATAGAGGGCTTTTACTCACCAAGATCCTTGGAATCATTCTACATCACGAATTTGATTATGGTTAGCATTTGCAACTTGAAACCAGCCTCAACATAGCCGCAACTTTCTTCGATTGTTCAAACATCAATCTATTATCAATTCGGGTAATTAATCCTACTTGCATGTTCGATTTCATCTAAAGAACAAAAGCCCCAAACCTAATTTGATTCATAACATTGTTTTGATCTTCAATTTGGATCAAATCAACCTAGGGTTTATAAGAGATTTGGGGGAAATACTGAATCCATGGTTTTAAGGATTTAAAACTAAAGTAAACGACGGCCTCGACCCTGATTCACTGGTTAAGATAGTTGTGTCCTACACATGAGGTCCCGGGTTCGAACCCGGGCAACATCATCTATTATTTTTAAAGGTTCTTAGCTCTAAATTAATTATAGGAAAATTTTTAATAAATATAAAAAATGTTTTTTATAAACTTCTTATATTTTAAAACCCACCAAATATTTTCTGTAATTTTCTTTTTAAGTTTAATTTAACAAATATTTTTTAAAACATTTTAACAAAGTGCATTTTTAAATAATTTCTTATAAAATAGATTTTAAATAATAATTAATAAATTATTGTTGGTCTAAACGTTTCTGTTCACTTAATATTGTTTAAATCATGCTTGTTTCAAATAATTACCCAAACATTATATTTAAACTTTAATATTTATTATAAACGATTCAATTCCACATTCTTTATATTTAAAAATATAAAGAATATATATTTTTTAAAAAAAAGTACTTACAAAAAATGCCCAAACCTACTTAAAACCCTAGCCCTCGTTAATTCGCTAAACTTAATATCATTAAACTTAAACCTTGTAAACACATATATATTTAGGTACATTGTGAAGGATTACATTGGAGTGTTATTCAATGTTTCTTATTAATTGTCATTATATACTTATTTGATCATTGTGAGTATTTGTATACCCCTTTTTATATTTTTACACTTTGGGTGAAACATGTTACATTATAAACATTGCACTTGTAAAACGTTTGATTCTTCTAAACTTATGGCATTTCACCTGTATGTTGTGGTTAGTTGACCTTTGTAGCTACCATGTAATGTCGAATATATGTATAATAATTAACTATTGCTAGCCTGACAACGTCATAAATCTATGGGCCTGACAAGCCTGCTTGGTTGATCCAAGTACACTTAGCTAATCGTATATACTTGTAAACGTTTGAGACTTGTAAAACTTTGTCAAGGTTTGATTGTGCATTCTGTCTTTCATCCCTAGTTACTTTGTTCACTAACTTACAACATTTATTGTCATCTTTTATATACTTATGTATTGAAAACTATAGAAATCTCACAAACATTATTGTTGACCTTTTATTTTAACATGTTTCAGGAAATACTCAAGTATGATAACTACTTTGAAGCTTATCACATCTAGGATTGGACCTATAGAAATAAATGGATGAACTTGTCACATTAAACTTTTTTTTACATAATGTTATCTTTTTTTGAGACTTATGCTTGTAACGTTGCAATTGAAACTTATGAATAATATATTTGGGTTTAATAATAGCGTTATGTGGCTGTGAACGATCTTAACTCTCACTCCTCGATGTTTCCGCCATCAAGGTTGGGGTGTGACATGATCCTTCCACCAAGAAATTGACATCCACCTGATGTTGATTTCTTGTTGATATTGCAACCACCATAATCACTATCAAAATAACCATAAAGATTGAAATTGTTGTTTCTTGGATACAAGAGATCTAGCTTAGGTGCTCCTTTGAGGTATCTAAGAATTCTCAACAACTAGGTGTGACACCTTTGAAGCAGCTTGATATGTTGCATAGATGCAAGATGCAAACATGATATCAGGTCTACTTGCTATGAGATATATCAGAGAACCAATGATTGCCCTACATTGATGTTGATCAGTATCCCCCCTTAGAATTAGAGAACCAGGACAAAGATTATGATTTGCGGGTATAGATGTCTTGGCTTATTTGCAATCTTTCATATATTTCTAAAATGTCAGAGACATATTTAGATTGATTGATAAAGAACCCGTCCTTCATTTTCTTTACTTGAATTCTAAGAAAAAAGTCCATTTTTCCCATGGAACTCATCTCAAATTTCTTCTTCATGATGCTCTAAAAGTCTTTGCACATTTGGTCATCTGAGAAACCAAATATGATGTCATCAACATAGACTTGTACGAGCAAAATGTCTTTACTAGACTTCCTTATGAATAAGGTCTTGTCAATGGTAACTATTGTGTAACCATTCTTCAGGAGAAACTATGACAGAGTCTCATACCATAACCTTTGGTTCAGCCCATAAAGAGCTTTATCCAATCTACACACATAGTTGGGGTGTTGTGGGTCTTCAAATCCTGGAGGCTGGCACAAGTAGACTTCCCTATCTATATTCCTATATAGAAAGGCACACTTGATATGAAGTTGGTAGACAGTAAAATTCTTGGATGTAGCATAAGCAAGAACCATCCTTACTGCCTCAAGTCTTGTAACTGGTGCAAAGACACCAGTATAATCCATTCCTTCCTCTAAGGTGTATCCTTATACTACTAGTCTTGCCTTGTTCTTGATGATCAAGCCTCTATCATCTCTCTTGTTCCTGAAAACCTATTTGGTGCCTATTGGTACTTGACTAGATGGTAGTGGACTTAGGTTCCAAACCTTTTGTCGTTTAAATTGAAGCAATTCATCTTGCATTGATTCAACACAACTATTATCCCTTAAGGCATCTTTTACTTTCTTGGGTTCCATCTGGGATAAAAAGCATGAGTACAAGCAGACATTCCCATTTTGAGTTTGTCCCTTTGTTCACACACCCTTAGAGACATCTCTAATGATGTTCTCAGCAGGATGAGTGTTATGAATTTTGAGCCTTGGGATCACATCCAATTGTAAAGATAGATCCAAATTGGACATGATCGATCAGGAACTTGAACAATTGGACCAATTGTTGTTTCAAACTCATTTAATGAGGACTAATTGAATGAATCATAAACAACATTAATTTCAGTAAGTTGTGATGCAATATTAACATTTGCTTGTTCCTTCAAAATACTACTTCCATCAACTAGTTGTTGTGTAGTGTTACTAGATGAATTCTGAGGCACACTAGGTTGACAACTTGTTGAAGCTCCACTATCTCATGAGATAGTTATACTGTCTGATCTATCAATAGTGGGAGCTTGATTCTCAGCAACTTTTGGAGAACTTAGAATAGGCCGCGGTAACTCAAACAGTTGTTTATCATCAAAATCACTTTGAGTATATGTTCCGGTTGAAACATTCTCACAAGAAGGTTTAAAATAGTTTGGAAACAATTATAAATCAAAGATATGATCAGGGCCATTCCCTCTAACACAAGGAGTGTGCTCATTAACAACAATGTTGGATGATTCCTCAAATTGCTTATTTTTGTTATTGTAAACTCTATAAGCAATAGAGTTTGAGTAATATCCAAAAAAGATAGCATCATCTAACTTTTCAACTAATTTTGCCAAATTGTCTTTTATGCTAAGTATGGTACACTTACTACCAAAGGACCTTAAAAATCCAATGAATGGTGGCCTCTTGTTCTATAGCTCATAAGGAGTTTTTCCATGTGGCTTAACTACAAGAACTCTATTCTTTACATAGAATGTAGTGCTGATTGCCTCCACCCAACATGTTAGAGGCAACTTTGAATTAGCTAACACAGTTTGAGTAGCCTCAATAAGTGTCCTATTCCTCCTCTTAACAACACCATTTTGTTAAGAAGTTTTGGAAGCATTATATTGTCTGGCAATCCCTTTTGAGTTACAGAATGAGTCAAGAAATTGATTCTTAAACTCAGTCCCTTGATCACTTCTAATTATTTTAACCTTGTGTCAATTTGATTTTTTTTATTTTAAGAATAAAAGATTTTAAAGTTTTACCAGTCTCATCTTTAGTTCTTAAAAATAATACCCATGTAAATCTTGTAAAATCATTAACAATCACAAGGTAGTATGATTTTCTTCCAATGCTCATTATACTTGTGGGACCAAATAGATCCATGTGCAATAAGTGTAATGGAGTAGTGATAGAGTTAACAAATTTGGATTTATGAGATGCTCTATGTTGCGTTCCTTTCAGACATGCAATACAATTATCTTTGAAGAAAAACTCCTTTTTAGGGAAACCATGTACCAAGTTATTTTTAACCAATTTATTAATGATTTTAAAATTAACATGACACATATGTTTATGCCATAGTGTTGACTCATCACCATCAGCTTTGGAAAGAAAGCATGACACTTCATCTAGTGGGGAAGCATTGTTCATATCTAGCTTGTACATATCCCCTTTCCTGGGAGATCTGAGAAGCACCAATTCTAAGAAATTGTCATCCCGGATTTGAGGATAATACACTCATGTTTAGTGAAAAGCATTTGGTGCTTTTGATCTGAAAACTAAGAAACACTTAGTAAATTGTGTTCAAGCTGTTTGACAAAGTGAACTTTGTCAACTCTTAACTTGCCATTGGATACATCTCCTCTACTAGAAATGTATCCTCTAGCCTCACCTCCAAATTGAACAAGACCTCCATAAAAATGTTGAAATTATTGAAGAAGAGATCTATTCCCCATCATGTGCCTAGAGCATCCACTATCTAAAATCCATACATTGTTATTCTTGTCATATGGATGTCCCTGCATATAAGGTGAAAAGAGTTAGTTGTTATTAGAAACCCAAGCCTTATTGGTTTTGGGCTTTTCCAATGATGAGGATTTTATTGAAGAAAAATGTATGCATGGGGGTTCAATAGATGTTGAAGAAGAGGTTTGAGCTGCAACATCTTCTTTGATCTTCCATTCCATCCCTTAGTTGATTAGTGAAGATGAGCTTGTTGAAGCTTGAGTAGCATGGCATTCTTCCGAAGCTTCTATCTTTTCGGAAGAAGCCTTCACCACGTTTTCTTCCAAAGCACTCTTCTTCTCGAAAGGTTTCAAGTGAGCTTTCTTGTTCTTTTGAACTTTCTTGGCCTTATCTTCCGAAGCTATTTTCCCTTCGGAAGATTGAGTTTCTTCCAAAAGCAACTTTGCTTTGGTAACTAGCTTTCCTTTCTTCATCAATTGAACCATGTGGTAAGGATCAAATGTGAAACCCTTCTTGACTTCTTCTTTCTTAATAATATTTCCATAATATGGGCTTTCAAGATTATAGTAACAATCTTTAGCCATGTGGTTTTGCAGACCTTACATTATGTATGCAATTTTAACTTTCTGGGAACTTGAGGACTGTTGTTTCTTGTTTTTCTTATTTTCATCAACAATCTTTCCCTTTAACTTCTGATCCTTCTATAGGACAGGTGTGCTGGTATTACACACTTTTCCTACATCAGAGTTTCCTACCACCTGAAATCTAGCTAAAATAAGCACACCCTTTTGCTTTGGGTCGATTTTCAATTTGGATTCAACCACTTTCTTAGCAGTGTTTCTTGCTACCTTAGCCCTATTTCTTTTGGATTTGGTGGTTAAGGGTTGATCATCACCGGTAAAAGACGGTTGGTTTACCTGCTTATTCCATGTGATGGTCTCCAAAGTTGCATCACTCTTTGACTCATGAGAAGATGGATTAGCAGTTGGAACCTCTTGTTCTTTAGTCCCACATCTTGGTTGTCTAATTAACTCATAAGAGTGTGGTGCAGCAATTTTATTGGTTCTCAACCCATCTTTGTTTTGATAACAATTTTTTGAGTGCGAGGATGATGCAAGAATGGATTGGAAGTTTTGCTCAGAGATAGCATGCTTCCTGGCTTGAGCCTCAGCCATGACAAGTTGGGCTTGAGCCTCAGTCAATTTGGATATCAAATCTTTGATTTGAGTCTTGTTATTGGTATGGTCATGTTTTAATAAGTACACAATTTTCTCTAACTCCTCAATTTTCTTTTGATAATCAAATTCAGCCCGTTTAAAATCAGATTTTAAAATGTTTAAAGACTCAATATCATATTTGATTTCCATATTGTAGTCCTGATATAACTTAACTTTAGCAATACAAATTGGAGTACAGAGGTGTTCATATACTTTGTTGTCGTCACTTCTAGCCATCAATGCTTGAGTAGGAGTCACATGCTGTACCATGAAGCTCCAGTCAACTTCTTGAGCCACATCAGCTATTTTAGTTGACTTCCTGGAAGCTTTAGGTGTAGTGGGATGTGTGGAGGCTTGAGAGGTTCCCGGATTGGATTTGGGAGCCTTGCATTCCCTGGCAAAGTGACCAAATTGGTTACAGTTGTTACATTTGGCCTTTGTCTTGTCAAACCCAAACTTCCTGTTAGTTGGGTTCTAGGGAAACTACCTTCCAGTTCTTTTGAATAACTTCTTTACTCTGTAAGTTAATAGATCCATCTGTTGGACAATGTCCACATATTCCACGTCATCTAGGCTGAAACACTCTAGATCATCAAAGCACTACTTAAAGTCACTAGAGTGTCCATTTCCTGAGACAAAGTCACATTTGTCCTGAAAAGAACTTGGTTGAGCCTATTGAGACATTGGATTCTTAGGGAATGTGATGTATGGCCTAGTAGAACATGATGGCTGCTAGGAATAGGTTAGAACCTACTGAGGTTGGGGGTCCTAAGCCTTCAACAACCATTAAAGCGTTGCTAGCAATAAGGCTTAAAGGTCTGCTTATCTGGTGGCCTTTTTTGTTCTCCATGTCAACACGGTATCCATCAAGGATGCCATATAGTTCAATCATAGTAAGGGAGTTCAAGTTTTCTGTCCTTTTGATAGAGACACAATAGAACATCCACTCATTTGAGAGTGCACTCATGAACTTTCTTGAGGGATCTCTCAACTCAAGGGCAATTCCCGCAGACTGAAAGGAGGAAATAAGATCAATGTACCTAAAGTATTGTTGGCCGAGGGTCTCTCTAGCAATATAGGTGAAGTTTTCAAACTGTTGCTTTAGTGAATCTTTCTTAGAGTCGTTCGAGCTGGAGAACATCTAGGACAAGGCATCAAATAGTTCTTTGGCTGACTTGCAATGCTCAAAACCTACCATGATGGAGTTTGGTATGACAGTCATTAGAACAGTCATAGCGTTGTTGTCAATGTCAGCTTATTGTGGTCCTCATCAAAGTAATATTTTATAGCCTTTTCTATTATAGAACCATTTTCTCCTGGTGCTGCAACCTTTGGTCTGTAAGGACCATTGATAATAGATTTCCATAGTTTTCCATCTTGGTACCTAATGATTCCTTCAATACGTCTGCTCCATGATCTGAAGTTTTCAAAAGCGTTGATGGGTGCTTTAGTCATCGTCCCTATCTCAACTTCAGACTTTTGGTTGAGGGCCATTTTAAGAGTGATGAAAAAAAGAGTGAAATAAATGTTGATTTAGATAGTAAGATCTCACTATCAAAAGCCTAAAAAATCTCTGATACCAATTGTAGGATCGGTTTTTGTCACTACACACTTGTTTCTCTCTCAAACTCACTTAATAACACACGGTTAGATGATGCAGAATCCCTCTAAGAGTTGATAATAATATACTAAGTAACTAAGACCACAAGAGGATAATTTTCAAGGTACTTGTATATATTATTTCTCAACTCAAATTATTACAAGACTGTTACAAGCATGTTACATGAGAAACTATATATACTATCACCTACAGTCAGATATACTTTAATACCAACTGGAAACATATGAGTAACTCAAAAACTACATTGCTAAAGACAATATATCTTAGATAAAATATTATCTAAGATATGGTAGTCATGACATGTCCATGAGTTACCTTTTGTCACCAACTAAAGTTCGTAACTATACTAATTGATAAAGGATAATTAGTGAAATAAAGTATGGTCAACTACATGGGAGTGGGAATAGCACCATGCAATATCACAAAGATTTGTAGCGGAGGGTTTGAAGGACCATACTTATGTCCACTTGTTCATAGTAGGTTCTTTAGAATATTAACTGGCTTCGGAAGAACAAGTTTTTCTAAAGCCACCAATACTTTGGAAGAAGCTACTTCTTCCGAGGCTTGAGGCTTTCTTCAGGTATTTATACTAAGGAAGTCATTGTCTTGCTTTCTTCTAAGTGTTGAACTTCGGAAGAAGGAAGACTTTGTCTTGGGAAGTTTTAGTTATCCTTCGGAAGCTTCTTCAGAGATAAGCTTCGGAAACTCAGCATTTGCCTTCGGAAGAACTTCATTTGCCTTTGGAAGTTCATAAGTTGTACCAAAATTATCTAAGTGTTTGGTTTTGGTTGCACCAGCCTTACTTGATCCAACATTTAATCATGATTTTGTAATTAACTCTTGTAAATATTTCTCTTTTTGTATGTATTGAATGTATAGATTAACCCAATATGTGTTTATTTATATGGGTGATTGCAGGACAACCATTTTACTTAGTCAATTTTGTAAATTGACTAAGTGTAAGAACTATCTACGGATGAACATTTTGTACTCCCGTAGATGTTCTGCTGAAACAATAACGGATTTGTGCATTCGAGGATCTTCTATGGAAAAACAACTTACTGTGGATGAAGTTGCAACACCTGGTTATTTATAGAAGACTCAAACGAAGGAATTAAGTGAAGAAAAAGAAAGCAAAGCTAGTTAACCCAAGTTGAGGGGTTAAAAGTGTCAAAAGGACAAAAAGTTTGAAAAGTAGGTGTAAAAGGCGGTATGGCCGTCCATCTCTTTATCTTGATCATATCATTCGGATATTTTAGAGAGAGAAAGAAGGAAAGTTGAAAACTCTCGGATTTTGAAGAACAAGAGCTGAAAAGATCGAATTCAATGTAAGAATTTGTGTGTTTAAGATGTTCTTAAGTGGTTTCATCCTCGGTTGTATGCTTATGTGTGGTTATGTGTGTTCTCTTTTCAGGACAGATGTGACTTTGTCTCAGGAAATGGACACTCTAGTGACTTTAAGTAGTGCTTTGATGATCTAGAGTATTTCAGCCTAGATGACGTGGAATATGTGGACATTGTCCAACAGATGTGTGGTTGTGTGTGTTTGGGTGTGTGTTTTGGTGGGTTTCTACGTCTGAACTAAATTTGCAAATGGGTTTGAAGAAGTCGTACCCAAAGAGCTGCAAATGTGAGTTCTAGAACCCTTTGTTTTCATGTTTTAGCTGATTTTGAGGCTGGAAATGCATGTATGAATATTTTTATAAAGTTGGGTTTTATACTCGTATGTGTGTATGTTGTGGGTGGGGTTTGATTTTGGGCAATGTATGTGTTTGATATTGTTATGGTTGTGTTTCTATGGCTTAGAATGTAAGATTTAAGCTTAGAACATGATAGATGGTGTTTGGGGACCAAATTATGATGTTAAGTGTGTCCTAGGCTGCTCATGCGCCCAAACAGTAGCTCATACGCCCAACCGTAAATAACTGCTTAAGTGTTCCTAATACGGATGACAACTTTTGTTCATCCGCATTACCCAATACGGATGAACCACATACTAATGCGGATGACCCTTCGAGTCTAACTCATCCGCATTTGCTAATGCGGATGAGCAAGAAGAAAATGCGGATGAAAGTTGTGCGACTGGAAGAAATGCTAATGAATAATAAGAAATGCGGATGAATAATAAGAAATGCGGATGAACAATGAGAAATGCGGATGAACACTAGGAAATACGGATGGAGACTTAGTTTATTTTCTAAATTTCGGGAAAATGCAGATGTTGGTTTTGACTTGTGAGGTTCCCGGGGGTTCATGTAAGCTAACTTTTGAAGTCATAGTTGATGTGATGGGCAAAAATGATATATGATGATGACGTATGATGTATGATTGATGTATGATGGTATGTATGATGCTTGTTATGCATGTACGATGATGATGTTTGTATGTTCTTGTTGATGTTCCTTATTAGGATTGATTATTTCCCACGTCTTTACGTTGAATCTTAATGAATGAAACGAAAAGTATTCTGTAATATAAATTGGAAGATAAATAAAAGAGGAACATAATGATAGAATACATGCATTAATGAATAAAAGATGGTAAAGAAAGTCTTGCAAGTACTGTACAGAGAAACACACTCAATGAAGAGTTTCTGTTCAATGATGTGTGGGATAGCTACCCCAGAAGGATGCACACCGGGGTCCGTCTTTATGACCGACCATTTGGATGGAACCTTTTTTGCTTATCCCTAGGTACTATGGTCAGGCTGCTGAGCACTATGACGGGGGGTCTATGATAGACCTCGGCCCAGTACCCACTCTATTCGTGACGGTGGGGTATAGCACATGACAATGGTACACCTGAATTTACCCTAGGTGTTGTGATCAGGCTGCTGAGCACTATGACGGTGGGTCTTTGATAGACCTCGGCCCAGTACCCGCTTTATGCGTGAAGATGGGGTAAAATTAATGGTTTTGGATGGGATGTAAAGAAGTAAAGATGAACGTACAAATGAAAGTAAATAATGAAAGTTAACAAATGAATGATGAAGATAATAATTATTACCTTGATGTATGTACGATGTGTGATCACGTGCGATAGTAATAAAAATGCTTTAACGAATGAAAGGTAATGTAATGTTTTTATAAAGCTAGAACTCACTCAACAAGGCCAACTTTTTATGCATTTTCCGGTTGGCAGGTAAAGTTGCTGAGGACGGCACGGGGCGGTTACTTGGCTCTTTTGGATGACATTCGTTTGTTTAATGTTTTTGCATTGTAATGCGAACAAATGATATTGTATAACGAATGTTGTATTATTTTGTAAAAGCATTTTTAATGAAAATGTTGTTTTTAATGTTTCCGCTGCAACATTTACTTAGTTAATGTAATTATAGGTTTTATGTGCAATGATTGGCCAGCTGAAAGTGTCCCGGGAATGGGGCCTTACAAGTTGGTATCAGAGCCAAAGTTTAAGTGAAACGGGTAAAATTTCAAAATAAGCCTAAACTTAAACTGAAAATGGGACAGAAAGGGAAGGGATACCAGTCCGAGTAGCTGCATGCCATCAGGTATTTTCTAAATGTTAACCGGCATTATGTGCGCATGTTATGTGGTTTATGTGCTGTTTGTAGATTTAAATACTGATGTAGTCAGGATAGATAATGCTTGGGGTATGAAAAGTAAAGTAAGTGGCTAATCACAACTAGCCACTGTAATTAGGGAGTTACTATACTTGACATAAACTAAGATATTCCCTTGAATGACCGCGTTAGTGTTTCAATCTTATAGCATGTTAGAGGATGGCCGGTGGTAGATCTTCAAAGGTTTCGTCAGGTGAAGATTTTGGTGGACGTGGTGCGGGACCGCGTGTCACGAGAAGCATGGTTAGGGCTGCTGAAATGGCACTTGAAGAGCCCAAGATCCATAACCTGGAAGGCAGTGATGATAGTGCTAACCTGAGGACCTTATTGAAAGAGGTTGTGGTTGAGGGAGTTCAACAGGTTATGCAGACGATTCTGCCATCTATGGTGACCGAGGTAATTAGGGTGGTGAAGGAGATGGCCGTGAATGAAGTTAACAAGAAGGGTAGCAACAACAAGAATTGGAACGGAAAACGGGTTGAACGTGGGGGTTACACTCCAAACAACAAGGTTGCCAGGTTGGATGATCGGCATGTAGCTTCATCCGATGTGGAGACAAGGAAGTGTGGTAAGTGTGCTAAAGGGCATACAGGAGAATGTAGGTGGGGATCAAACCTCTGCTTCAAATGTGGGAGGCACGGTCATCTGGCAAGAGATTGTGGGGTGATAAAGTGTTATAACTGCGGTGGAAGGGGTCACATAAGCAGGGACTGGAAGAAGCCAAGGGCAGAGAATTCTGGAACAAGGAAGATGCCCAGAACTGAAGGGCAGAGGGTGAGCACAGGGTCTTCACGATGACACAGGAGGAGGCTAGGACGGACCCCGATGTTGTGTCCGGTACGTTTCTAGTAAACCAAACTTTAGCCTCGGTATTATTTGATTATGGTTCTAGTAGGAGTTTTATTTTTGCTGCTTTCTGTGCCAAATTGCCTGTTAGCAGTAGGAGTATATATAAGCCCTTCGATGTAGAAACTTGCATAGGGAAGTCTACCGGGATTTTTGAGATGATAGTAGGTTGTGATATAGAACCAGAAGGTCATAAGTTTCCTATTAGACCATTCGTGATGACCTTAGGCGGTTTTGATGTAGTCCTAGGAATGGATTGGTTGGCGGACTACAAGGTAAACATTGTGTGTCCCAAGAAGATGATTAGACTAACTACGCCTGATGGAAATTTGGTGTCGATTTACGGTGATCGAGTTACGACTATCCCGAAAGTGATTTCGATAGCGGTGGCGGGAAAGTGTATGAGGCGAGGATGTAGTGCCTACTTGGACTAAGTGAAGGATGTGGATACGCCAACACCACAACTCACCGACGTATCGGTTGTGTGTGACTTTCCGGACGTGTTTCCCGAAGACTTACCAGGAGTGCCACCAGACCACGGGATTGAGTTCCAGATTGACTTGATACCGGGTGCCTAACCTATTGCTAAGACACCGTGTCGGTTGGCTCCGACTGAGATGAAGGAACTGATGGAGCAACTACAGGAGTTGCTTGATAAGGGGTTCATTAGACCAAGTATCTCTCCTTGGTGTGCTCCGGTCTTATTCGTGAAGAAGAAGGACGGTAGAATGAGGATGTGCATTGACTACCAAGAGCTGAACAAGTTGACGGTGAAGAATCGGTATCCATTGCCGAGGATCAATGACCTGTTTGATCAGCTCCAAGGTGCCAGATGGTTCTCGAGGATAGATCTTCGATCTGGCTACCATCAGATGAAGGTT
>BJCM01112494.1:0-35346 GCA_018326385.1 Flaveria bidentis | reverse complement strand
TTTCTTGCATTGCCATGAGACAACCCTTCCACCAAGAAATTGACATCCCCCAGATGTAGACTTTACAGTCATGTTGCAACCACCATAATCACTATTTGTATATGCATACAGATTGAAGTCAGAATTCTTAGGATACCACAGACCAAGTGTTGAAGCACCTTTGAGGTATCTTAGAATCCTCTTGATAGTGATAAGGTGAGACATCTTAGGGTTGGCTTGATATCTTGCACAAATACATGTAACAAACTTGATATCAGGCCTGCTAGCTGTAAGATACATAAGAGACCCAATCATAGTCCTGTAAAGGTGTTCATCCACACACTCCCCCTCAAGATCAGGTCCAAGGGAGTGGTTTCTTGTTATGGGTGTCTTAAAAATCTTACAATCAGTTATGTTGAACCTCTTGAGTATGTCTTGAACATACTTTGACTAACTAATGAATATGCCATCTTCAACTTGCTTCACTTGAATTCCCAGAGAAATTTAGTTCTCCCATGGCGCTCATTTCAAATCTGTCCTTCATCAGCTTCTCAAAGTCTTTGCAGAGCCTTGGATTAGTTGAACCAAAGATGATATCATCTACATATGCTTGAACTAGCATCGAGTTATTTTCCTGTCCTTTGATGAAGAGAGTTCCAGCTCAAACGGACTTCGATTGAACTTATTTTAGCGATGCTGGAACCGGTTCTTTCTCTCTATATTTTGGTACATGTATATATCCATATAAAATATAGACTTGTTTTACATGATTAACTTAAAAAAAATTAAAAGATACAATTAAAATGTTTAATTATCATCGCACAATAAAAACTAACCAGTTTTTTTCGTAAGAGTATTTGTCCAAACGTCCCGAGTTAGGCAAAGAAGTAAACAACCACCAAATAAAAATTTTAATTATAATATTTTCTCCAAATATAAGCTATCCGGCAAACTTGATTTCTCTTTTACCTAAAATGCACGTCTTGAATTCAACAAATTTATGTTTTCTTGGTATTGTATTTGCTAATCAAAACACTTACTATTAGTGATTGTAATAGGCGAAAGAATTGTTCGCTTTATGCTCACTGCGTTGGTTAAGGTAAGGTACTCATGACATGTAAATATTGGAGCTCATGGGTTCAAGTCACTATAAACAAAATGCTCAGAGTTAGAGCAGGTGTTTTCACAGTAATGATTTCCTCCTGAGAGGGTTGGGAGTGTGTTCCCGACTAGAAAACGAATAGGTAGATCCGATTAAGATAACACTTATTATTCAAAACATGATTGCATATTTGTCATTCAAAAAAAATTATTGATTGTAATATTTAAGATGAACTTAAATTGTTTTTAAAAAATTATCGATTTTTCTTGTTAATTATTTTTTTTATTTGAACTTGTATTTTAACATTTGTATTTCCTTTCTAAAAAATTAAGAAAGCAAAAAATCCTCACATTTTTTTCATTGTTTTTTTTATTTGAACTTGTATTTTAACATTTAATTTTCAAACGTAATAAACGACCATTGAAAAGAGGTTCAGATGGCAACAAAGGCACCATCATCATCATCATCATCAAAACACAAAGATTTTGGATGTGCATGCGACCATTGTTTGTCATCAACCTTAAGATGAGGATGTGACCATCAAGTAGAATACGAGAGGCCAAGACGACTAAAGATGCTGACCTGTGGCGGTCCAAAACCATCTGAAATCTCAACAACCACCGTTTGGTTATACCAAACCAAACAAAAAACAAATCAGAGTTACCGGATATCAAAAAGTGGGAGCCACACACCATAAATGGCAGAAGTAGCCGTCAGTAAACCATCGACACGGGTTGTGATGCACGCCATGATTTCTTTTATTTATACATATTTACTGTACTTTTAAAAACCGTAAAGCAAAGCAATAAAACATATTGTATAACTTTTCTATGCTTAGACTAAATACATCATCTAAATCATCCGGTACAACTACCAGCACCGCCTTAAGCCTATCGCTCGCTGATAACTCTTCCTCTGCACCGCCATTTCCATACACCTTCCGACTATCCTTGCCGCGCAGTACCACCAGGCGCAGCCACACCCTTATCCTCTATTCAACCCTAATTGATACGAAACAATAGTACTTAGCGGCTAAAATTAGGTAAATAAAACCTAGAACTCCAACTACTTGTCGCATAAATTTTGATCACAATGTGTTCTTTGTGTTCATTGATGATAATTTTACCTGTTGATGAAATAATCCAAATGAAATTCCATCAATAAATTTTTGACAACAATTTTTTTCACTTCAAAACTGTATTGAAATTGAGAGGAAGCATCAATAGCACTCACATGTATTAAAAGTATTACGATTCATTAAGAATATGCTACAGAGTTTCTCCGCTTTCCAAATCCAAACTTACTTCCATCAATATTATGCTTCAAACCAATAATGCTAATCTAACTACGCAAAGTAAACATAAATTTTTAGGTGTGAAACCGAAGGTGTTTAAAAGGTTCGAATATGCTAAATGCTTAGAACCTCTTATAGTCTTATATGGATTTATTAATATATTAGATTATTAATTCTATAGTTTATGAGCTTTGCTCCTGTTGTAAGGTTAAAGAGTATACAAATTTTTATATGTTGTTAGTTATCTTCATAAAAGTAATAGTCGGTTGATAAAATGTGTTAACAACATTAAGAAATGGTAAATAGCTTTGATAAAAATTTTCTTTGAGATTGCCAACAATTTTTAGGTTATAAAGAGCCACCAAAGATTCAAACATTTTGATTTAAGGTATCACCAATTTTTAAAATTCATGATTTCAAGTAATATGTTTACTCATTTCGTATTGATGTTGATCAATAATTTTTCAGCCAATGCTTTCAATTTATGATAAACTGTTGATCGGATTTGTAATAATTTAATAAAATTTGACTTTTGAACCGATTATTTTAATTCTTTTTGTTGTGCAATTTTTGCAAAAATGTTGCTTTTGCTGCTGCAGTCGCTAAAAGTTAATATGAGCAACTCGTTGAATTTTGTAATTGTATTGTCATCAACCAGAGCAATTTCTTTAACAACTTCAAGTGAATATTTTTTTGATATAAATATACGATGGTTTAAGAGATCTTGTGCTCATAACGTGTTATAATATCACAATAATTAACACAAGATTAGTATTATAACCTTAAGAATTTTAAAGAGATTTGCAAGAGTAAGAAGAAGAGAAATGTATAACTTATGAAAGTGTATACAAGAGATGCATCTTCTCCTCTATATTGAGGTGATATTTATACTACAAAGATCAATTATTTTGATAGACAATGTAAACTATTTTGGTAAATAAGTATCATAGTAAACTTATCTACAAGTTTAACAGAAAGTTTATCCATTTGCTATGATAATAATTCATAATATTTTTTTAGTTTTTCTTCTTTCAAAAACTTTGGCTTTAAAAATATTGTTTTTTGAAACACTTCAAACCTTTTTGAAAATACTTTTTTATCTCAAATGTCATTTTCTAAAAGTTCTTTGCATTTAAAACATTTAATAGATCAAATAGGGAATTGGTTTAATTATTATGAGAGATGCTAAGAACACAAGTAAAAGAGAGACAAAACAAGATAACAATACAAGTATTTGGTTTTCAAGATTGCAGTATATTGATTCTCAAGTTCTATTACAAGTGTCACAAAGCATATTTCTAAAGTTACAAGTACTTGAGATACATTTATTACATCCTATAGCCGGCTATAATTTGAAAGCCAGCTGGATGCATAAGACTAGACAACAAAATCAAATGTATATTCAAAAGGCAGATTGCCTTTTGACTAGTGACTATGACATGCCATAGCTCACATCCTGATATATTACAAAAAAGGATAAAGTACATAAAGTAGAAAGCTCAGACTCAAGACCTCAATATACAGTATTCCAAAAGCACAGACCTTTTCACCAACTTGTGAAAGTTGGTGAGTGAAACAGAGTTACAGCGGAAAGGTGGTCCAGCTTTATGGAAAACTACATCAGATAATAGTATGTACATAAAATTCTTCGGAAGAAATCTGTCTTCATAAAATTGGCTTCGAAAGACTTTGTCTTTGATGCTTCGGAAGACTTCATATTTTGCTTCGGAAGATATTGGTCTTGGCTTCGGAAGATTTTACACTTAGAGTATTTTTGTTGTGAGGTGTAAAACTTCCGAAGCATTTCTACTTCAGTACTTCAGTGCATGCATGCAGAGAGACTTTGGATGCTTTGAATGTTTTGACTGCATCAGACTTGTTGGAATCCTTACAAAGTCCCCCTAGGTTGATGCTACCAAAATATTTGAAAATCTTCATCAGTTGACAGTCCCCATCATGATGATGACCAGGTCGTTCTTCATTAGATGGTCAGGATCACTCATAATTTCATAGTATCTTCTCATCTCAAAAAGATCATGCAGAGGTAGGTTGAATAAGTCTTAACATGTGTAGACATTCACACCACCTTGATCACCAATCACATGCCATCTTTCTGGATTTGTTGTGAAGGTTCAGGATAAGATGGGTCTCTTAGAAAAAAGAGGAGTCACTTGGATTGGAGTTGTTTGGGTTGCCTCTTCATGTACTCCCTCAGGTTGATCTGACTCATCCTGAGGTATGGAGGTGGATGGTTTAGAATTCTTCTTCTTCTTCTTTGACTTTGGTTTAGAAGTCATCCTCTTCCTCCTCTTTGATGTCTTTAACTGAGAAGACTGGTCTGCAACACCTTGTTGATCACTCTTGTCTTTCTTAGTTGGGTGTTCCTCCCTCACAGATTCAGAAGAAAAGGGAGTTTGACCCGGCTGTGGATCAGAAGATGAAGTTTGCTGAGGCTCAACAGGAGGTCCAGGTTGTGTTTTCTCAAAAGGTTCAACCTTAACATCCACTTCTTGAGGGACCTGACTTGGTGGTGAGTGTAAGTCAACAAGTGTAAGGATTAAATATAAAGGCTGATGCAACCCAAACACCTAAAGTCTCTCCTGCATGCATGCACAAGGGTATTGAAGTAGAATGCTTTGGAAGTTTCACACTAGCATCGAAAATATTCTAAGTGTGTAATCTTCCAAAGCCAAGACCAATATCTTTCGAAGCCAAAGATGAAGTCTTCCGAAGCTTTAAAGACAAAGTCTTCCAAAGCTTACACTTGAAGACAGATTTCTTCTGAAGACTTTTGAAGACATGCTTTATCTGATGTACTTTTCCATAAAGCTGGACCTCTTTCTGACGCAACTCTGTAAAGTCACCAACTTTCATAAGTTGGTGAAAAGGTCCATGCTTTTGGTAACTATACATTGAGGTTTTGAGTTTGTAACTTCCTACTTTATGTACTTTATCCTTTTTGTAATATATTAGGATGTGAGCTATGGCATGTCATAGTCACTAGTCAAAAGGCACTCTGCCTTTTGACTCTACGTTTGATTTTGTTTGTTGTCTAGTCAATTGTATCCAGCTGGCCTTCAAAGTATGGTCGACTAAAGGATGTAGTATATGTATCTCAAGTACTTGTAACTTTCTAGGTATGCTTTGTAACATTTGTAATAGAACTTGAGAAAGCAATACACTGCAATCTTGAAAACCAACTCCTTGTGTGTTTTGCTATCTTGTTTTGTCTCATTCTTACTTGTGTTCTTAGAAATCATTATAAAGGTTAACCAGTTCCCTATTGATCTGTTAAGTATTCTTAGCAACTCTTCTCATTGTGTTGTTGTGTTGTATTTGCATACCCTTTAACGGTCCCGTATTTGGTATCTGAGCTTTCCAGGCTCTTGATATAAGATCTCACCATCTTGAGATCCCTTACAAACACATAATACTTAACATCTTAAATGACAGCCATTTCCAAATCTGATATGGAAACTGAAACCATGACAAAGTCCCCATTGATCACTCTTGATGACTTTGACACATTGTGCCAAGGAATGGAAGGATTCATCAGGTCTCTAGACTCAAGAATATAGGAGTCTGTTGAAAATGGACCTTACATACCAAGCACCTCTTCAGCAACTGGAGGTGGTATGATCCCCAAGGCTGTGGCTGACTACTCAGATGAAGATAGAAAAATAGTAGAGATTGACCAGAAGGCCATGACAGCCCTTCAGACTGCTCTTCCTAACTTTGTATATAGAGGTTTCAAAAAATGCAAAACAGCTAAGCAGTTGTGGGATGCATTGAAACTGATGTATGAGGGTTCCTCTGAAGAAAAGGAGAACAAGAAGGATCTCCTGAAGCAGCAGTTTGAAAACTTCACCTTCAAAGCAGATGAAACCATGACTCAGTAATACTTCAGGTATGTTGAGATTGTGAATACCCTAATGGATAGAGGAGTTGCTCTTGAGAACAGAGACATTGTAAGGAAAGTCATGTCCTCACTTCCTAGGCAATGGACACACTACTGTGTGGTTATCAAGAGGACTGAGAACCTGAAAACTCTCACCCTGATAGAGTTATATGGGATTCTCAGTGGCTACCAGATGGAGAAGAATATGCAAGGTTCATCTGGCAACTCCAACAATCAAATGGGTTAACCCCTTCATGTGGTTGAAAGGGATAGCATAGAACCCGAACATCATCTCATATGCTACCCTGACAACTCACCAAAGGGTCCTTTCATCACCTTCCCTGAGACACCAAGGGAGAACTACACTCAAGAAAGCCCATTCCAAGAGACAAGTTCTTCTCAAGCCTTTGTGTATTTTGATGAAAGTAGTGGCAACTTTCTATTCACCCTTGAAGACCTGGACTACATCCATCCAAATGATCTGGAGTACATGGAGATAGTCCAGCAAATGGCTATTCTCATTCACAGAGCCAAAAAGTTATACAAGCGAACATGAAGAAAGTTTCCCAACAATATAGCCAATGGAAAGTTTGGACTGGACAAAAGCAAAGTCAAATGTTACAACTGTAACTTGATGGGCCCCTTTGCAAGGGAGTGCAAGGCACCAAGAACAAATGGTGGCCAAGCACAGTCCAGACCAAACTACACTGATAAAGCTACCCAGAATGACAAGCCAAAGCAGCAAGCTACTATTGCTGTTGAAGAAGGAGGCTTTGACTAGAGCTTTCAGGTGGGAGATGCTTCTCCAAACCAAGCACTGATGGCAGATCATGATAAAGCCAAGGTATTGGAACTTCTTTGTACCCCTGAATGTATTGCTAAAATAAACAGATACAGGTCCTACAACTTAGAAATGAGATCTGATCTTGAGTCCTTAAACATCTTAAAATCTGATTTTAGAAAGTCTATAAGTGATTATAAACTAAAGATAAAGGACTTAGAGAAAACCATTTCAGTTCTAAAACATGAGCACACCAATTATAGGAATCAGATCAAGGATCTCATAACTAAGCTGACTGAGTGCCAGGCTGAGCTTATGATAAGCAAAACTAGGGTAGAAAAGTGTGTTCTTGAAGAAGAAACCTTCATGAACATGATATCCTCATCCCTGCACAACAAGGTGTGTTATCAAAACAAGCAGGGACTGGGATCTAATGAGATAGCTCCTCCACACACAATCTTGTTTGTAAGATCACCTAGGTGTGGAACTTGTGAAGATGAGTTTCCTCTCATAGGCCCTTTGAGTGAAGAGGATGAAGAAGTGATAGTGAAGAATTTCTCTAAGAAGAGTGAAGAAGAGGATTCTAAGAAAGGTCATTATCTTTCTGAGGAGAAGAAGAAGACTGTGATGACCAAGTCTATAAGGAAAAACTTGATCAGAAAGAGCAAAAGAAAAGCTAGGAAGGCTCAAGAGATCAAGGCCACTTTTGATTCTAGGTAGAAACAAGTTTTTATCCCTGTAGGATTTGAAGTGGTGAAGACTGAAAACATCAACCTAAACTCTTCTGCTAAGAGTTTTGGTTCATGTTCAAATCATCTTAGCACCAAGAAGAAGGCTGATCTGTTGTGTACTACTGCTACACAACCTGGACCATCCAACTCTAAGAATAGTTCTCAGCCAAAAAATGGATTTCCAAGAGCTCTAAGAAAATTTCAGCTTCGGAAGGAAAATCTGTTTCCTTCGGATGCTCCAAATCAAAGAAGAAGGCAAGTGGAAAATTGCCTTCGGAAGAAAATTTGGTCTCGGAAGAAAGGAATACTTCTGAAGCACTGAAGTCTGCTGTAGTGTCTGCAAAATCTTCCGAAGGTCCGGTCATCAAAACTTCCAAAGTCTCAAAACCTTCCAAAGTGTTGAAGGTAAAGTCCAAACTTCCAAAGGTGGTATGGAAGTTGAAGAAAGACCAAGTGACTGAATGTTTCTCATCAACAACATCACAAGATCCTCAAAGCACAACTATAGGATCTATTACCGTTGCATTACCTTCTACTTATTTTAATGAGCCCAAGACCAATAAGGCTTGGGTTTTCAAATGTAACTAATCATTTTCTCTGTGCAGGAACAGCTCAAGACAAACAAGAATGTCTGGATCATTGATAGTGGTTGTTCCAGGCACATGACAGACAATAGGTCACTACTCCAGCACTTTGAAAGGATTGATGGAGGGCTAGTTGCTTTTGGAGGAGATGAATGTGGTTATATTTATGGTAGGGGCAAGGTCACAAATGGTAAGCTCATCATTGAAAAGGTAAACTTTGTCAAGGAGCTTGGGTACAATCTTCTGAGTGTATCCCAATTTGGTGATTAGAGTCATAACTTGCTCTTTACTGAGCATGAGTGCATTGTTCTCAGGCCTGGGCTGATCATTCCTTATGAGCATATCCTGCTCAGAGCCCCTAGGAAAAGGAACATGTACAAGATGGACTTGCAACAGTCATCTCCCTCTGGAGAAGTTTCATGCTTTCTATCTAAAGCAAATAGTGATGAATCTTTCCCTGGGCATAAAAGAAGGTGCCATGTAAACTTTAAGAACATGAATAAACTTATTAAGAATGATTTGGTAACTGGAATGCCAAAGAAATAGCTTACAAGTTATGATTATTGTGTTGCATGCCTAAAAGGCAAGCAACATAGAGTATCTCATAAGCCTAAGGAAAGGAACTCCATCACTACACCCCTATACTTGTTACATATGGATCTCTTTGGCCCCACCAATGTAATGAGTCTAGGAAGGACCGCTTATTGTTTAGTGATCACAGATGACTTTACAAGATTCACTTGGGTCTTTTTCCTTAAATCTAAGGATGAGACTCCTGAGATTCTGAAGAATTTCATCTTAAAGATTGAGAATCAATGTGATCACAAGGTCAAAACCATAAGATGTTATCAGGGAACTGAATTCAAAAAACAAATCCTTTACACATTTTGTGATGAAAAGGGTATTACAAGACAATACAGTGCTCCCAGGACTCCTCAGCAAAATGGTGTTGTTGAGAGGAGAAACAGGACATTGATTAAGCTGCAAGAACCATGCTATCTAATTCTAAGCTACCCATCACCTTCTGGGCAGAGGCAGTCAACACTGCCTGCTATGTGCAAAACAGTGTTTTAGTGGTTAAGACTCATGGAAATACTCCTTATGAACTTTGGCATAAGAGGAAACCTTTCATTGGATTTCTCAGGTCATTTGGATGTCCTTGCACCATCTTAAATACCAAAGATCAAATTACCAAATTTGCTGAGAAATCAGATGATGGACACTTCATTGGATACTCTTCTCAAGCTAAGGCTTATAGAGTATATAATCTCAGAACTAGAATTATTGAGGAGTCAACCAATGTGACTTTCAATGAACACACACCCTGTGTATGTGGTTCTGGTCCTGATTAGCTGTTTGATCTTGATTTAGTTACCAACTGTTTTAACAAATCTTGAGAGAATGTTTCAGGATCTACAGATATCTTACCCACAGGTGATCCTGATCCAATATTTAGGCTTAGAAGACCTTCAAGCCACACATCTTCAGCTCCACTTGTAACTACTTCTGCGAATGAGGTTTCTATCAGCACCACAATGACAAATTCAGCTGATACATCTGAGATGCCTTCAAATTCCAGCTCAATGGCTCCACAACCACATGGTGGTGACAGTGATCAGGAATTTCTTGATGCTGATAACCACTCCATAGATGAAAACATCAATGATGTCACACACTCATTGGATCAAGTCTCTTTTGATAAGTGTGCTGATGTGGTGGGAGAAATATCAAAGCCAGATCTAAATTTCTCTAATTTAGATCTCTCTCAGCAACTTGCTGTGATCCCTCAGTTAAGGATCCACAAGTCTCATCCCACCACAAATATCATTTGTGATGTTGACACAAGGATAAGAACAAGAGGATAAACCCATAAAGAAAATGTTTGTCTTCACTCTTCTTTCTTATCTCAGATAGAGCCAAAGAAAATTGATGAGGCTCTAAAGGATGGAAGTTGCGTTGAAGCTATGCAAGAGGAGCTGCTTCAATTCAAAAGGCATAAAGTTTGGAACCTTTGCCCTCTTCCTCATAGGAAGACTACCATAGGAACCAAATGGGTATTAAGAAACAAGAAAGATGATAAAGGCATTTTCATAAAAAACAAAGCTAGACTAGTTGTTCAAGGATACAAACAAGATGAAGGAATTGACTACACTGATGTCTTTGCTCCTATAACAAGACTGGAAGCTGTTAGGATATTCTTGGCATTTGTTGCATCCAAAAACTTCAAGGTCTATCAACTTGATGTAAAGTGTGCTTTTCATATGGGGTGATTGATGAAGAGGTGTATGTCAAACAACCTCCTGGTTTTGCAGATCCTGATCATCCTGATTATGTTTGTAAGCTTGACAAAGCTTTTTATGGGCTGCATTAGGCACCCAGGAAATGGTATAAGACTCTATCTCAGTATCTCTGCAAGCATGGATACAGAAGGGGTACTATAGATGGAACTCTCTTCATCAAAGGACAAGGAAATGATATAATGCTATTTCAAGTGTATGTAGATGACATCATCTTTGGATCAACTAATCCAAAGCTCTGTAAAGACTTTGAGAAGCTGATGAAGGACATGTTTGAAATGAGTGCCATGGGGGAACTCAATTTCTTTCTAGGAGTTCAAGTGAAGCAAGTTGAAGATGGCATCTTTATTAGTTAGTCATAGTATGTTCAAGACATACTCAAAAGATTTAACATGACTGATTGTAAGATTGCTAAGACACCCATAGCTAGGAACCACTCCCTTGGGCCTGATCTTGAGGGGGAGTGTGTAGATGAACACCTATATAGGGCTATGATTAGGTCTCTTATGTATCTTACAGCTAGGAGGCCTGATATCATGTTTGCCACATGTATTTGTGCAGGATATCAAGCCAACCCTAAGATGTCTCACCTTATCACTGTCAAAAGGATTCTAAGATACCTCAAAGGTGCTTCAACACTTGGTCTGTGGTATCCTAAGAATTCTGACTTCAATCTGTATGCGTATACAGATAGTGATTATGGTGGTTGCAACATGACTGCAAAGTCCACATCTGGGGGATGTCATTTTTTCGGTGGAAGGGTTGTCTCATGGCAATGCAAGAAACAATCCTATGTCTCTGCATCAACTGCTGAAGCTTAATACATTGCTGCTGCAAGCTGCTGTGCTCAAGTGTTTTGGATTCAAAATCAGATGTTTGACTATGGGTTAAATTTCAAGGAGACTCCCATTCACATAGACAATAACAGTGCTATCTCTATCACAGAGAATCTTATGCTACACTCAAGGACAAAACACATCAACATCAGGTATCATTTAATTAGAGATAATTTTGAAAAGGGATTAATTAAACTAGCCAAAGTTCACATAAATGAACAATATGCTAATCTGTTTACAAAGGATTTTGATGAATAGAGATTTAAGTATCTCATATCAGCTATTGGGATGATAAACTTTGAGTAGGTTTTTCTGAAAACAAATTCTTATTATTTCTTAAAATCCGTGTGTCCTAAGTTTTCTAGTTTATCACAATCATAAGCTCTTGTTTTCTTTAGATGAAAACTTTTTGAAGGCTTTTCTTAGAATTCTGATAATTTTTTGTCCTTTAGAAGATATGCTTTTATCTTTGGAAGAAACTTATTCCTTCAAAACAAATAATTGCCTAAGTAATATACATTCGGAATAAATTTCTAAAATATCTTCCGAAGCTTAAAAATATTTCTAAACAAGGACAATTTTCTTCTGAAGCAAATTAACTCTCGGAAGGCTTGTTCTTTTGAACAAAACATTCAAGTTTTGATTTTCTTCTGAAGCTAAAACTCCCAAAATTCTTAGGAAATTCTTCCGAAGTAATTTTGGCTTCGGAAGCTTTTTCATTAAAACTTCCGATAAAATTTACCTTCAAAAGCTTTTTGATATTCAAGAAACTACTTTTTGAGCAAAAATCAAACTACTTTTTCAGAGGTGGGACCGACATATGGATTTCAAAGTTTATCATCTTTCATTAACTTTGTCTTAAATCCTTTTCACATATAAACCCAACGGTTTTCCCCTCTTTCTATAATCTTCATCTTTCCTCCAAACCTAAACCCCAAAATTTCTCTTTGAAATTGCTTTCGTTCTTCTTTCTTCATCCTTAAGCTTTCTCACATTGTCCAACCTTAACCGCCAAAATGACCCTGATTTCTCCATGCAGTTACACAGGCAACACAACCAAGTTGCTCTGTTACACTTTGAGAAAGATTCACATTTCTCAGAGGTTTGCCATTTCTTAGCTCTATCCAACTACTTCACCTCCCTTACCATTGATCCTACTCTCTACGAGGATCATCTGCTCGAATTTTGGAAGACCTGCCACATGAAGAAGGTGAGTTGTTCTTCCCCAAAGAAGTTGTTAACCACTCCTTTGCTCAGATGGCTATGAGGGTGACTTCTTTTTCAAGACCTTCATGAAAGGGAAGGTCTCATCCCAATGGAAATTCCTGCTCCATGTGGTTATCCACATCTTGTCAAACAAGCATGATGGATGGGACCAGATTCCTGAAGATCTCTCCTTTATTGTCCATGGGATGGTTCAGGGAGTCAAGTTTAGGTACTCTCAGTTTGTTTATACAAATTTGCTTGCAAACTTGGACTCCTTAGAATACTACATGTTTCCTAGATATGTTCAATACATTCTTAACTATGAACTGGGCTCACGGTTAAGGGAAATAGGTAATATTTTTAAATTGGGATAGATGAAGCCCGACATCTTTAAAATCTTGAGAAAACCCACTGTTGGCTTCTTCGAGGTAAAAACAACCCTTGTCCCAAAAATGTTAGAGCTCATTGCTCAAGGTGACAACCTAGCAGCACCAGCTAGTGTTGAACCCATACCTTCTACATCCCAACTATCTCAACAGCCACAAATCACCCTCACCTACCAAATAAAACACAAACGAACCCCTACTCAGACTATTCAGTCTGTGTAGGCCCCCATATACTCACCCACACAGGAAGAAGTGGACACTAGAGCTCCCACTTATCCTCAGGAGCAGACCACTCCCATTACTTCAAGGATCAGGGCTGAGGTTCCTCATGCTCAGCCTGATAAGCTCACAAGCCCAAATGCCTTAAGCCACCACTTTGAGTCTCAACACTCAAGTGATCAACCTTTAGGGGATGGTTACCATCCCTAGCCTTTGGACTTAAACCAACCCATTCCTGACCTTGACTTTCACACTAATGAAGACTTAGGTTTCAATGAGTACCATGACTCTCTTTTCTTTCCCACTTCTCAAAAAGAGATGAGTGCTCCTAAGTCTCCTCTGTCCAGCCCACATCAGTCACCCATTACTGAGGTGATACTCCTGCATCTGCTCAGGATATCCATATGGAAGAGGCTCTCAGTTTTCCAAGTGGTTACATCATTCAGATCTCAACCATGGCAACTCAGCCCACTGACACCTCAATTGAGACTGTTAGTGAGCAGAGGAAATCCAGTAGCCAAGAACCTGAAGCTGGTGGTAAGAGAGAGGACTTTGGTCTAATTATCTTATCCCCCAATGATTCTTCTGATGAAGATGAGGGGAATTTGAGACTAAAGGTGCAAAACTATCACAAACATGCACCTATTTAGTCTCCAAGGTCAGTCATCTTGAAACTCAAGTGACTACCTTGCTAAACAAGGTTAATGATTAGCAACTTAAGATTTCTCATCTTAGGGAACAACTAGCTGGGATACCTTTAAGAGGAGCTCAACCAGGACCACAAGAACATGTGAGTGTGATTGACCTAACTCCTAGCTCACCTATGCAAGAGGGTGATGCTACCAAAAAGGGTGAGAAAGACATTACAGTCGTTCTTCAGGGATTATGGACATTGAGGACTCACCAACCTCACTTGCATTTGTGCATACTCAACAACTTCCTCAAGTTCATATTGATGTGGACTCCATAGACTCCTAGATTCAGAGTCTCTTTGAGGAAGGAATACCAAGGGCAATGTCATATCCACCAACTTCAAATCACATCATTAGGTGGAGGTATGACAACTACAGAAGAGCCCCCATCAATCTTAGAGTTCAAGGACAACAAGAGGTCTTTAGTTTTCAGAACTTGAGCTTCTATGAAAGTCTGGATTTAGTCAACATGCCACTTGTAAACCAAAGCCAATCAAGATAAGCTGGCTCAAAGATTCCAAGACAGGATCACTGCAGAGTTCAGCTTCAAAAGGAGACTATGGCAATCAGGCAATGCCATCGGTCAACTGGATGTTGAGGCAGACCCTAAGATTAGCTTCATAGGGGAAACCTTGACCGAAGGCCTAGTGGTAGAACCTGAGAGCACTATCTAATCATCAACTGCTGCAGTGATTCATACCCCTTTGAGACACCTGCTGGTGAAGGTGCATCCCAACCTCTCACTGGCCAGAGCTTGGAAGCTACACCAAGCAATAAAGGCCAAAGCTCTCTCCACCCTGAGTCACAAAGGTTTGTGAGTGAAAAAGGGAAAAGAAAAATGACTTCTGAGGAGATTGAGGAGGAGGAGAGAGAGAGAGGAAAAGGAGGCTAAGCAGAGAAGGTTCCTCTACTAGGTCTACAAGGATCATGGAGTCTGCTATCAGGGCTGCCACCAGACCAAACACTCAAAATGATGAGTTGAGGGCAGTCAGGATCAACTACCTGCAGACCAGGAACTATGACATAGATAATATCATTTCTTTCCCCTTAGATGAGTTGAATGAACTGGCTGGTAAGGAATTGTCAAAGGAAAGAAAGGAGGCAGAGGATGCAAAGCTACTACTTCAGATCAAAGAAGATAGAAGAAAGAAAAGACTATACAAGCATGTGCCTTCTCTCTCCCCAGTTCAAGAAAGTCCTGTGCAAGAGGATGTGGTGCCACAAGAACCTTTGGTAGACAAAGAAAAAGATAGGATCAACATGATCAACTTCCTGAGTGCTGTAGGCCTCTATCAGGATGCTGCACTTCTTCCCTTACCCTTTGACTATATTGAGTTTGAGTTCCTCAAACAACTTGAACTTGAGATAGTCAAAGAGAGAAAGATCACCAAAAAGAAGTTAAGGGAAGAGGCTGCAAAGTCAAGAGCCATCATCCAGAAAAGTATGAAGAAGTCTGCTAATAGGAAGAGGATGATGAGCTTCTTGAAGCTATATGGATTCTCCGGAAGGAGACTTGGTCCTATGTCTCTGTCTACTATGGATGAGCATATCAAAGTGTTCAAGCAGAAGATTCAAAGAGGTGAACTTGTTGACTTACACTACCCACCAAGTCAGGTCCCTCAGGAAACAGAGATTAAGGTTGAACTATTCGAGACAACACTACCTAGATCTCCTGCTGAACCTTAGCAAGCTTCCACTTTTGATCCACAGCAGGGTTTTGTCCCCTCTCAATCTGACCTTGTGAGAGAGGAAAACCCAATTGAGAAAGACAAAGAAGATCAATCAGGTGTTGTAGGCCAGTTTGCTCAGTTAAAAGGTTCATAGTGGAGAAAAAGGATGGCTTCCAAACCAAAGCCAATGAAGAAGAAGAAAGAAGCATCCATCTCCAAACCTCAGGATGAGTCAGAATATCCAGAGGATGTGCAAATAGAGGATGCTACACCAACTCCAATTCAAATAGCTCCTCTAGCATCAGGAAGACCCATCTTGTCCTAGACATACATTACAAATCCAAAAAGATGGCATGTCACTAGAGATCAGGGTATTGAAAATATTTACACATAGCAAGATATGTTTACTCTACCTCTACATGATCTCTTTGACATGAGAAGACATTTTGAGAGTCTGAGTGATCCTGGTCATCTCATGAAGAAAGGGATGGTCATTATCCTGATGAGGACTACCAATATCTGAAGTCTTCAAGTGTTTTGGTAGCATCAGCCTAAGGGGTATTTGTAAGGATTAAATATAAAGGTTGATGCAACCCAAACCCCCAAAGTCTCTCCTACATGCATGCACAAGGGTACTAAAGTAGAATGCTTCGGAAGTTTCACACCAGCATCTGAAATATTCTAAGTATGAAATCTTCCGAAGCCAAGACCAATATCTTCTGAAGCCAAAGATGAAGTCTTCCAAAGCTTCAAATACAAAGTCTTCCGAAGCATACACTTGAAGATAGATTTCTTCCGAAGACTTTTGAAGACATGCTTTATCTGATGTACTTTTCCATAAAGCTGAACCCCTTTCCGCTACAACTCTATAAAGTCACCAACATTCATAAGTTGGTGAAAAGGTCCATGCTTTTGGTAACTGTACATTTAGGTCTTGAGTCTGTATATTATATGTAATTTATCCTTTTTGTAATATATTAGGATGTGAGCTATGGCATGTCATAGTCACTAGTCAAAAGGCAATCTGCCTTTTGACTCTACATTTGATTTTGTTTGTTTTCTAGTCAATTGTATCCAGATGGCCTTCAAAGTATGGCCGACTGTAGGATGTATTATACGTATCTCAAGTACTTGTAACTTTCTGGGTATGCTTTGTAACATTTGTATAAAACTTGAGAAAGCAATATACTGCAATCTTGAAAACCAACTCCTTGTATGTTTTGCTATCTTGTTCTGTCTCATTCTTACTTGTGCTCTTAGTATCATTATAAAGGTTAACCATTTCCCTATTTGATTTATTAAGTATTCTTAGCAACTCTCCTCATTGTGTTGTTGTGTTGTATTTGCATACCCTTCAACGGTCCTGCAACAAGTTCTCCTCTTTTGATCTTCTGCTTGATCACCCTAATGTGCTCTTCAATAGTAGATAGAGACATAGGGCCAAGTCTCCTTCCGGGGAATCCATACAGCTTCAAGAAGCTCATCATTCTTTGTCTGTCAGCAAACTTCTTCATACACTTTTGAATGATGGCCCTTGACTTTGCAACATCTTCCCTTAATTTTCTCTTTGTTGCCTTATGTTCTTTGACTACTTCAAGCTCAAGCGGTTTGAGATACTCAAACTCTATGTACTCAAAGGACAATAGAAGAAGTGCAGATGTCTGGCATAGACCTGTGGCACTCAGGTAGTTGATCATATTGATCCTATCATTGTCTTTGTCTACCTAAGGTTCTTCTGGAGCCACAGCCTCTTGTGCAGGACTTTCTTGAAATGGGGAGAGAGTGGGAACATACTTGTATAATCTCTTTTGTCTCCTCTCTTCTTTGATTTGAAGAAGTAACTTTGCATCCTCCGCTTCCTTTCTATCTCTTGACACTTCCATGCCAGCCAGTTCATTAAGTTCTTCTAAGGGGATAGATATAATCTCATCAATGTCATAGTTCCTAGTTTGCAGGTAAGTAATCCTAACTGCCCTCAACTCATTATTTTGAGTGTTTGGTCTGGGAAGTTAAGGGAAGAAAGTTCCCTGATTGTAGCTTCCATGAATCCTGCAGACCTAGAGGAACTTTCTTCCCTTAACTTCCTCTTCCTCTCTCTCTCCTCCTCCTCAATCTCCTTAGAAGTTATTTTCCTTTTCCCTTTGTCACTCACAGACCTTTATGACTCAGGGTGGAGAGAGCTTTGGCCTTCATTGCTTGGTGTAGTCTCTAAGCTCTAGCCAGAGAGAGGTTGTGATACACCTTCACCAATAGATGCTTCACTGAGGGAATGAATTACTGAAGTAGTTGTACCTGCAATAGGGCTCTCAGGCTCTACCACTGGCCTTCAGTCAAGGTTTCCCCTTTGAAGCTAATCTTAGGGTTTGCCTCAACATCCAGTTAACCAATAGTATTACCTAATTGCCTTTGTCTCCTTCTAAGACTGAACTCTTTAGTAATTCTGTCTTGAAACCTTTGTGCCAGCGTGTTAGCTTGTCTAGATTGGCTCGGATTAACAAGTGGCATGTTGATCAGGTCAAGACCTTCATAGTAGTTCAAGGTCTAAAAATTGAAGACTTCTTGCTGCCCTTGAACTTTATAAAGAATAAAGGCTCTTCTGTTTGCATCATACATCCACCATATGATGTAGTTGGAAGTTCCTTGAGATGGAGATGATACAGCCCTTTGGTATGCCTTCCTCAGAAAGACTCTGAATGTAGGAGTCTATTAAGTCCACATCAATGTGAACTTGAGGAAGTTGTTGAGTATGGGTAGTTGCAAGTGAGGATGGTGAGTCCTAAATGTCCATGCTCTATGAAGAACTCTCAGGTTCTGTGTATGTGGTGACTTTCTCCCCCTTTTTGGTAGCATCACCCACTTGCATAGGTGAGCTAGAGGTTAGATCAACCACATTCATAGGTTCTTGTGTTCCTGGTTGAACTCTTCTTAAAGGTCTCCCAACTAGTTTTTCCTTAAGATAGGACATCTCAAGTTGCTGATCATTGACCCTGTTTTACAAGGTAGTCACCTGAGATTCAAGATGATTGAGCTTGGAGACTAGGTAAGTGCATGTTTTTGATAGTTTTTACACCTTTAGCCTTAGATTCCCCTCATCTTCATCAGAAGAATCATGGGGGATGGGAGAATTGGACCAAAGTCTTCTCTCTCACCACCAGCATGAAGTTCTTGGATGTTGGTTTTCCTCTGCTTAATGACAACATCAGTTGAAGTGTCAATGGACTGAGTTGCCATGGTTGAGGTCTTAATGATGTAATCACATGCTGAATTGAGAGCCTCTTCCATATGGATATCCTGAATAGGTTCAGAAGTATCCACCTTAGTGATAGGTGACTGATGTGGGCTAGACATAGAAGTCAAGGTTTGGGATTAGGTGATTTAAGTCTAAAGGCCGGGGATGGTAACTGTCCCCTAAAGGTTGTTCACTTGAGTGTTGAGACTTAGAGTGAAGGCTTAAGGTAGTTTGGCTTGTGAGCTCATCAGGTTGAGCATGAGGAACCTCAGCATTGTTCCTTGAAGAAATGGTAGTGGTTTGCTCTTCAGGAGAAGTGGAAGCTCTTGTATCCACTTCCTCCTGTATGGGTGAGTGTATAGGAGTCTGCACAGACTCAATAGCTTAAGCAGGGATTCGTTTGGATTTTCTTTGGTAAGTGTGGGTGATTTGGGGTCTTTTTGGTGGTTGGTAAGTAGAAGGTGTGGGTTCAACACTAGCTTGTGTTGCTAGGTTGTCACCTTGAGCAATGAGCTCTAAAGTTTTGGGACAAGGGCTGTTTCTACCCCTGAGAAGCCAACAGTTGGCTTCTTCAAAAATTTAAAGATGTCGGGCTTCATCTATCCCAATTTAAGGATATTACATGTTTTCCTCAACTATGAGCCCAGTTCATAGTTGAGAATGTATTGAACATATCTAGGAAACATTTAATACTCTAAGGAGTCCAAGTTAGCAAGTAAATTTGTATAAACAAACTAAGAGTACCTGAACTTGACCCCTTGAACAATTCCATGCACTATGTATGAGAGATCTTCAGGAATCTGGTCCCATCCTCTATGCTTGTTGGACAAGCTGTGGATAGCCACATGAAGCATGTATTTCCATTGAGATGAGACCTTCCCATTCTTGAAGGTCTTTATAAAGAAATCTCCCTCATAGCCCATCTGCTCAAAAGAATGATTAACAACTTCTTTTCGAAAGAATACCTCACATTCTTCATCATCCAGCGAAAGATGATTGTTCATGATGGTCGGAGTGATAAAAATTGTCCTCCCCTGCATTGTGGCAGATAGTGCCTTCTCCCTATCCATAATGACCTCTTGGCAGGTCTTCTAAAATTCAAGCAAATGATTCTCATACAGAGTAGGATCAATGGTAAGAGAGGTGAAGTAGTTTGATAGAGCCAGAAAATGGCAAATCTCTGAGAAACTATCATCTTTCTTAGAGTTCCACAGAGCCACCTGGTTGTGTTGCATGTGAAGTTGCATGGAGAAATCAGGGTTGTTTCAGAGATTTAGATTGGCCATTTTGAGAAGCTTAACGGTGAAGGAAGATGAAGAACAAAGGCGGTTTGGGAGAATTTAGGTCAAAGAATACATGCAGTTTAAGATGATAGTGAAAGAGGGGGGAACCGTTGGGTTTATATGTGAAAAGGATATAAGACAAAGTTAATGAAAAAGGATAAACTTTGAAATCCGAAAGTTGGTCCCACCTCTGAAAAAGTAGTTTTCTTTTGCCCAAAAAGTAGTTTTCTTGGAAGTCGAGAAATCTTTCGAAGGTTATTTTACTTCGAAAGCTCTTGAAGAAAAGCTTCCGAAGGCAAATTGTCTGCGGAAGATATTTCAAAGAATTTTGAGAATTTTGCTTCAGAAGAGAATTAGAACTCAGAGTTTTTATTCTATGAAGAATTAAAACTTCCGAAGAGAAATTACATTCGGAAGAAAAATTTATTCTTATAAAACATACAAGTATTTAAGTTGATTTTAAGCTTCAGAAGATAATTCAGAAATTTCTTCTGAAGGTAAATCTACTTAAGTAGATATTTTTTTTCTAAGTCAAAAGTTTCTTCCGAAGGTAATTTTAAATCTTCTGAAGGATAAAAAGATCAAAATTTTCAAAAATCTAAGGAATAACTCATAAAATGATTTTACTTCGAAAGAGAACAAGGGGCTTATAAAGGTGATACATCACATTTCCTCAACAGTACCTGACTTACTCCGAGCAGTCATCCTTTTCTTTTGGGCCATACATCACCTTTCCTTAGACTCTAAAGTCTCAACAGGCTCAGTCAAGTCCTTTCTAGGATAGTTGTGCCTTTGTCTCAGAAAATGGGCATTCTAGTGATTTTTAGTTTTGCTTTGATGATCTAGAATGCTTTAGCCCAGATGATGTTGAATACATGGACATTGTCCAACAAATGGCTCTATTAACTTACAAAGCAAAGAAGTTTTTTAAGAGAACTGGAAGGCAATTTCTCCAAAACCCAACTAACAGCAAGTTCGGGTTTGACAAGACAAATGCTAAATGTTACAACTGTAACTAACTTGGACACTTTTCCAGGTAACGCAAAGCTCCCAAATCCAATCTGTGAACCTCTCAAGCCTCCACATATCCTACCACACCTAAAGCCACCGTGAAGTCAATTGAACAACACTCATCTGTTGTTGCTCAAAAGGTGGACTGGAACTTCATGGTGTAGGATGTGACTCCTACTCAAGCATTGATGGTTGGAACTGATGACAACAAGGTATTTGAACACCTCTATACTCTAGCTTGCATTGCCAATGTTAAATTGCATCAGGACTACAATATGGAAATTAAATTTGATATTGAGTCTTTGAATATCCTTTAAAGTGATTTTAAAAGGGCTGAATCTAACTATAAAATAAAAATTAGAGAGTTGGAGAACATAGTGTCCTTTTTAAAACATGATCATACCAACTACAAGACTCAAATCAAAGATTTAATCTTCAAATTGAGTGAGGCTCAAGCCTAGCTAGTCATAGCTAGGGCACAAGCCATGAAGCATGGAATCTCTGAGCAAAACTTCCAAGCCATTCTTGCATCATCCTCCCACTAAAAAAATTGTTATCAAAACAAAGGTGGGTTGGGAACTAATGAAATTGCTTCACCATATTCTTATGAGTCTATCTGACAACTAAGATATTGGACCAAAGAGCAAGAGGTTTCAACTGTTGACCCACCACCTCATGAGTTGAAGAGTGATGCAATTATGGAGACCATCACAGGAAAGGACTAGGTAAATCAACCCTCTCCAACCAATTATGATCAATCCCTAACCATCAAAGCCAGAAGAAACAGGGCTAAGGCAGCCAGAAAAACTGCCAAGAAGTAACCGAATCCAAGCTAAAAATAGATCCAAAACAAAAGGGTGTGTTTATTTTAGCCGGATTCCATGTGTTTGGAAGCTCTAATCTTGGAAATGAGTGTATTACCAGCACTCTTGTCCAGCTAAAGGATCAGAAGTGGAAGGGGAAGACTATTAATGAAGACAAAAAGAGCAAGAAACAAAAGTCTTCACATCCTACAAAGGTTAACAGTGCATGCATAATGTGTGGTCTGCAAAACCATATGTTAACGATTTTTACTACAATCCTGCAATCACACATTATGCAAATAATGTTAAGAAAGAAAGAGTCAAGGAGGGTTTCACATTTGGACCCTATCACATGGTTCAAGTGATGAGGGAAGGAAAGCTTGTTTCCGAAGGAAAGTTGCTTTCAGAAGAAACTCATTCTTGCGAAGGGAAAATAGTTTCGGAAGATAATGCTAAGAAAATTCAAAAGAACAAAATAATTTCTTTAAAACCTTCCAAAAAGAAAATTGCTTCGGAAGAAAAGGTGAGGAAAGCTTCTCCAGAGAAGAACGAAGCGTCGAAAGTATGCCATGTTGCCTAAGCTTCATCAAGCTCATCTACATTGATCAACCAAGGGATGGATTGGAAGATCAAGCAAGATGTTGTAACTCAAACCTCTTCTTCACAAACATCTATTGAACCCCCATGCATACACTTTGGTTAAATTAAATCCTCATCATTGGAAAAACAAAGACCAGCAAGGCTTAGGTTTCCAATAAAAACTAACTTTTTTACCTTACGTGCAGGGACATCCCCATGTCAAGAATGACAATGAATAGATTGTAGATAGTGGACGCTCCAGGCACATTACTAGGAACAAATCTCTTCTTCAACAATTTTAACATTTTGATGGAGGTCCTGTTTAATTTGGAAGTGAGACTAGAGGATATATTTCTAGTAGAGGAAGTATATCCAAGGGAAAATTAAGAGTCAAAAAAGTAAACTTTGTCAAACAGCTTGAACATAATTATTTAAGTGTTTCTCAGTTTTTTGATCAAAAGCACCAAATGCTTTTCACAGAACATGAGTGCATTATCCTCAAATCCGGGATGACGATTCCTTAAAACTTAGTGCTTCTTAGATCTCCAGGGAAAGGGGATATGTACAAGCTGGATATGAACAATGCTTCCCCATTAGGTGAAGTATCATGTTTTCTTTCCAAAGCTGATGGTGATAAGTCAACACTATGGCATAAACAAATGTGTAATGTAAATTTTAAAACCATGAATAAATTGGTTAAAAATAACTTGGTACATGGTTTGCCTAAAAAGTTATTTTCTACAAGATAACTGTGTTGCATGTCTGAAATGAAAGCAACATAAAGCATCTTATAAATACAAAGTAGTTAACTCTATCACCACTCCATTACACTTAATGCACATGGATCTATTTGGTCCCACAAGTATAATAAGCATCGGAAGGATATCATACTACCTTGTGATTGTCAATGATTTTACTAGATTCATATGAGTATTCTTTTTAAGAACTAAAGATGAAACATCTAAAACTTTAAAATATTTTATTCTTAAAATAAAAAATCAAATTGATCACAAGATTAAGATTATCGGAAGTGATCAAGGATTGAGTTTAAGAATCAAGTTCTTGACTCATTCTATAACTCAAAAGGGATTGCCAGATAGTATAGTGCCCCTAGAACTCCTCAACAAAATGGTGTTGCTGAGAGGAGAAATAGAACACTTATTGAGGCTGATCGAACCATTTTAGCTGATTCAAAACTAGCTCTAACATTCTGGGTAGAGGCAGTCATCACTACATGCTATGTGCAACATAGAGTTCTTGTTGTTAAACCACATGGAAAGACCCCTTATGAGCTATGGAATAAGAGACCACAGTTCATTGGGTTTCTTTCGGTCCTTTGGTAGCAGGTATACCATACTTAAAACAAAGGACAATTTGGCAAAATTTGCTGAAAAGTCGGATGATGCTATCTTTATTGGATATTTCTCCAACTCTATTGCCTATAGAGTCTACAACATTAAAAATCAATAATTTGAGGAATCATCCAACATTATTGTTAATGAGCACACTCCTTGTGTTAGGGGGAATGGACCTAATCATATCTTTGATTTAGAATTTTTTTGAAACTATTCTAAACCTTCTTGTGAGAATGTTTCAACGGGAATAGGTACTCAAAGTGCATCCGGTGATGACCAACTATTTGAGTTACCCAGACCTCTTCCAAGTTCTTCAAGATATGCTGAAAATCAAGCTCCCATAATTGGAAGATCTGATAGTATAACTATTTCAAGAACTAGTAGAGCTTCAACAAGTTGTCAACAAAGTGAGTCTTAAAACTCATCCAGTGACAATGTACAACACCAAGTTGATGGAAGTAGCATTTTGAAGGAACAAACAACTATTAATATTGTTTCTCAACCAACTGATATTGATGCAGACTCTCCTTCATTCAATCAGTCCTCATTGAATGAATGTGAGATATCCACTGGACCAAGTTTTCAATTTCCTGGATGTCATTCCTAGGCTCAAGATTCATAACACTCACCCAGTTGAGAACATCATTGGAGATGTTTCTGAAGGCGTGAGAACAAGGGGATAAAGTTGCAATGGGAATGTCTGCTTGTACTTATGTTTCTTATCACAGATGGAGCCAATAAAGATAGAAGAAGCCTTGAAGGATAGTAGTTGGACTAAATCAATGCAAGAGGAACTGCTTCAATTTAAAAGACAAAAGGTTTGGAACTTATGTCTTCTACCATCCGGTCAAGTACCAATAGGCACTAAATGAGTATTTAGGAATAAAAAAATGATAGAGGCTTGATTATCAAAAAAGGCAACACTAGTAGTTCAAGGGTGCACGTAAGAGGAGGGAATTGATTACACCGATGTTTTTGCACCAATTGCAAGACTTGAGTCAGTGAGGATATTTCTTGTTTATGCAGCATCCAAGAACTTTACAGTCTACTAGCTTGATGTGAAGTGTGTATTTATATATGGGGATATAGACAGGGAAGTCTATGTGTGCCAGCCTCCAGGTTTTAAAGACCCATAACATCCCTTATGTGTGTAAATTGGATAAAGCTCTCTATGGGCTACACCAAGGACCAAGGCTATGGTATGAGACTTTTGTCTCAGTTTCTCCTGAAGAATGGCTACACCAAGGTACCATTGACAAGACTTTGTTCATAAGAAAGTCTGGGAAAGACATTTTGCTCGTACAAGTCTATGTTGATGACATCATATTTGGTTCATCAAATGACCAAATGTGTAAGGACTTTTAGAGCATTATGAATAAGAATTTTGAAATGAATTCTGTGAGATCGGTCAAACCAGGTCAATGATTGAAACTATTTTAATAATAAACTTATGATTATATAATTATTATAATTGGTTAGTTTAAAAACCCCTATGTTAACGATTTTAACGAACCTTGAAATCGGTTAATCATAACGTTAGAGATTAATAATAATAATAATAATACTAATAATAATAATTTTATTGATAATATTAAGTAAATTAATAATAATAATAATTTATAAGTATGTGGAGTGTGTGCATGGATGACAATTTGTCATCCATAAGTCTACAAAACCCCCCTATTTTAACCCAACCATCATCACCATCTCTTCGCATCCTCATTTCTCCATTTCCCAACACCACCACACCCATCGCTCACCACCTTCACCGAGTCCACCACCACTACCTGCTCCCGCCGCCATCGCCGCCGCCATCGCCGCCACCACCGCGACCACCAGCCACCACCGCAACTGCTACCCTCGTCGCGCGCCCCCACCCCGGCCGTGACCATCACCTCCATCATCACCAACCGTCACCTCCATCACCGCCAACATCACCAACCGCTGCGACCATCACCTCCATTACCAACCGCCACACCCATTACCTTCATTACCACCCATCACGACCGTCACCCCCCTCTCTCTCTCAGTCACCGCAAACTCCACCACCACCATTAGAAACCTTCACCCATTTCTCATTAAAGATTCAAGTTAGAACATAGACTAGAACCCGAAGTGACAATCAAGAATCAAAGATTTGTGCTTGCATTGTCTGTGGTTACAACTTACTAGTCACTCAAGGTATTGTATTAGATGGTTAATATTGGTTCATGCATGATGATCAAGATGAAAAATCTTGAAAAACCCTTGTTTACCCACTTAAAGGTTATATGAAAATTGTTGTTTAAATGATTTTGGATTTAAAAATGTGATTAAAATGGTTGAATAATTCTGAAAATATGTTAAGAATATGTTGATATTTGATAAAATCATGTTAATGGTATGATTAGGATTGTATAAAGACATGTATGTGTAGGTATAGATATGTACATGTCGTGTATATATTTATGTTCGTATAAGATTGAGAAATTGATGGATTATAAGTCTATAAGAGATGACAAGGTAAGAATGTAGGATGGATGAAGATGATGAATAAAATGTTAATAAGAAGATAATCAAGTGAAATAATGGATAATATTGGTTGTCATAGAAAGAAATGACCAAGATTAATTGTTAGTATAAAAATTAGATGCTTGAACACATTATAAGGTTGCACTAAATGAATAGTTTGATTAACATTAACTTGAAGACTAGGAAGCATGATTTAGACCATACATAAGATTAACGGGATGATTGTGAAAAAGGACTTGACCAAACGATCATGTCATCAAGACTATACAAAATCATAAATTATACAAAGAAAAAATAAAATATATGCATATTATAAGGAAATAACGATGAACAAAAGAAATATAAGAGATTTTGCATAAAAACATTATTTTACAAAACCATTAGTTAAAATTTGAATAAAACTAATATATATATACATATATAAATACAATTTTGAAAAATTTTAATTTTATAACATAAGACATCTAAATAAGAAAAACTCTAGCTAATGTAAGATATAAACACAAGAATTATGAATAAGATACTCATAATATAAGATGTCAAGAATGTGAAAGGGTTAGATATTAGTTTATAAGTCAAAAGTGTTATATATCTTCCAAGGAAAATGATAAACTTTTACTAGAAAAATTTACCAAAAATATTTTAAAAATAATAAAGACGTTTTATTTTAATATAACTACATAAGTGGGTGAAAAGCATTCTCATAAGAATGAATTAACAAATATTGATCAATCTACCTCTATTTAGGGTTCAACTAATTGATGTCTAGCATATTGGCTTTTTTTCGTTAATCGCACTCAAGGTGAGTCCTTCGGTCCCGTTTCTAATATTGTAAGAATTTTAAATGTTTTGGGGGAAAAGAATGAAAAATTATATATGATGGGTAAAGCGGATTGATATATGTTGTGAACGTATAAGTTGGATTAATAGTAAAGATATATATTATTGAGCCCCTAAATCCGCCTATAATCATTAACCTCAGGGAGGCCACAGACTATATTGGTAGATCTATAGGGTTAGAGTGGTCACTCTCATGACTAGTCGCGCTGGTCATATTGTAGGGACAGAATTTATATGTTTGGACTGTTGTGGGGCAATGACGTGTTTCTTGGTTTGATTATGGACTTATGATCTAAATTAATAGTAGTACCTAACTAGTCTATGTTGAATATATTATATCTCGTTACATCATATTATTTTGAAACCGGTTGTTTATAAGACTGAAAACCCGATCGCTCACCAACTTTACGTTGACTTCATTACCCTTCATGCCTTTTAGGGTCATAGGTAAGCTCTGTGTGGAATTTCTAGTAATAATTCTTTGGAGGGTCAAACGTGAAAAATAAATTTCGAGTAGATTCAATAATGGGGACGTTGTTCTTTGACTAAACATGACAATGTAAAAGTTTAAACTATTACTACTATATTATGTTTAAATTTGTCTAATGGATGTTTCTTGGATGTTTCCTTCTCGAACAACTATTCAATTATTCTGCGTTTGACTAAAACCATTGGATTAACTCGAACTTCCATTAACACTAGGTTTCGTGACCTTACGCTACGAATTTCGGGATGTGACAAAAGTGTAGATACATGTTGTTCCTAGTTTATGAGCTTAAATATAAAAGTCTTTCATGTCTTACACATATGTAATGAATGGGTTCTATGAAATATAATATGTGATTGATGTTTATTTATTTCATATTATTATTGTGTTGAGTATAATTCATATTATGAACTTATTATATAGGTTTGAAGTTATTGTACATAGTTCTTAGTCAATAATGATTGAGAAATGTGTTCAACCTAGTCGGGTGGGTATTCATGCTAATGGACCATACTTATGGACCATAGATATGAATACATCATGCTTATGAACCAGTCGCACGACTAAACCAGGAGACTGGATCAGTCGTATGATTGGGACATAAGATTGACTCAATCGCACGACTGAAGCTTCAGTCGTGCGTATGACTCAGTCGCATGATTCAGTCGCACGACTGAACCATGCTAATGGTTTAGTCGTACGAATGAAACCTACAAACCTATAAATACCACTTAATCGTGGAAAAACATAACAATTAAGAGACACAGAGAGAATACTTCATAATTCACGAACCGTAGCCATCCAGAACATCCAAAAAAGCCAATCCAACTTCAAAGTCCGTTCTTGATCGATTCCTACTTGTTCTACACGTTTAGTTCATTCTTATATCGATCAGGTTAACATTCTCAATGATTGGATAACCAATTAATTTTGATTCCTCACTATTTGATCTAGTTTCACGCACAATCAGTTAGTATTCCGTACGTACATGGTCCTGACAAAGTGGTATCAGAGCTTTGGCTCTTGATTTTGCGTGGATCTGATTAGTTTCAGTGTTAAAAACTCACCTTTTAATTCAAAAGAGTCACCACGTTTGTTCTTAAGGTGTTTTCGACATTTTCCTGCTTAAAAGTTGTGTTTTTCGTCATATGGCAGATTAGGGTTTCTGGGAAAATCGCGTTTTTGTGTGAAAGTGTCAAAAACTTCGTTTTTACAAAAACAACAGCCCCAGTCGCATGATTGGTCTAGTCGCACGATTGAACCCACACATATACTTCATTCGCACGACTGAACTCAATCGCATCCCTTATTCGCAAGACTTAACAACTCCAGTCACCTGCTTCCAATTGCCTTGTTCATACGCACGACTGAATCCAATCGCACGATTGAATTCATTCACACCCTTCATTCACACGAGTGAACCATACATATAGTCCATTCGCACGAGTGAAACTATCATGTTCCAAAAGTTCCAAGTTTACAGCAATGGAAGATCAATTTGCTGCATTCGCTACCGGGAAGGACTCACGCATCTAGAATCTACTACTTCTGTAGAATGAGATTGGTAATCATAATAAACCATCGAAGCTTATAACATTATATGACTATCCACAATGGAAACAACTGTTTGAAATTTACCTAAATGGAGTTGATCCAAATCTTTGGACATCCATAGAGACTGGGTACACGTACCAGCCAGTGCCAATGGAGTCAAGTTGACTTTGGGAGGGATGAGTGAAGCTCATAAGATACTCTTCAATGCAGAGAAGAAAGTTTATGCCTTGTTGACTCAGTCAATACCTAAAGACATCTGTCACCAGTTTTCTTAGAACAAGCAGGCCAAAAAGCTATGGGAGGCCCTGGAGAAGAGGTTTGAAGGAAACATGACGTTGAAGGCGCTGAAGGCTAAGGCTCTAAAGAAGGAGTTCAATAATTTTTCTTTGATAGGAAATGAGAGCCTAGATGATATTATTGACAGATTCTATCATCTAATGAGTGAGCTGCACACTCATGGCATAACCACATCAATGGAAGATAAAGTGTCAAGCTTTGATGATGGTTTGCCTAAAAAATGGGATTCATTTGTGTCCAAGCTCAGATAGAATAACATTCTTACAACATTGGACATAAATGACTTCATCTTGAAGTTTAGAGAGGAAGAACTGAGAATGAAGTACAAGTCGAAGAAAGGATCGTACATTCAGAATCCTTCACTATACAACTCAGTTCCCACTCCAACTGGTTCAGGAGCACCACTACAAACAACATTTGTATCTAGATCCGCAGCTTCTTCCTAAACCACTGCTTCAAGACCAAAAATGTCAGGGTCATCTACTACCCAATATATAGTGCCTGAAGTCATTACTACGAAGTTGAAGATCGAGAATCTCTGTAATATCACAGTGGAAGTAGTTAAGGAGCATATGGATCTTCTAGCAGCAGTGGTTCAATCCTATGATGGTTTAGTTGTTGGGAAGATTGGAAATTTTCATCTTGCATATGAAGACTACGAGCAAGTTTATAAGAACGAGCTGGAAAGAATGGACATCATGTGGGCTTTGGCAAGTGTAGTTAGGAGAGCTAAAAAAATTATCAAGAAGACAGGTCAGAATCTTGTAGCCATGAAAGATACGGCTTTTGGTTTTGACAAAACTAAAGTCACATGCTTTAACTGTGGTGAAAAGGGGCACTTTAAACGTGAATGTGTAAAGCCCAAGAAAATAGATAATGGAAATCCATTTCCAACCTTCAACCGTCAAGACAAGAACACAAATGGAACCACATATTCAAGCAAAAAGACAAAGGCCTTGACTGCTTAAGGTGATGAAGGGCAAGATTGGTCCTTCCGCTTTGTATATCCGGGTGAATCAAACATTGCCTATGTTAAGGCATTGGATGATGGATCTGCAAGTGAAGGTGAACTCACAGCTGAGCAAGCAATGTTAGATACAAAAGAAGCTATTAACATGATAAACCACATGGTTGAAGAAGAACTCCAAGCAACAAGTTCAGAATCTCCAGTCACCGAAGGGTCTAACACTGCTTTCATGGCTAATTCAAGAGATTCATCACAGGTAAGTTCTATAGATCAATTATTTGCAAAACATGCTTGTTCTGAATGTGAAAAATTTAGAGATAGCGTTGATCTGAAATTTGCTAGGTTATTAGAACACAATGATAAGTTAGTAAATGATTTTCAACTCTGCACTGAAGCAAATCGTATATTAAAACAAAATGAGTGCAATTTTAAAGAAAATATAGAACTTTTAGGGAAACAACTAAGGGCATGGTTGTTGATCTAAATCAATCCAATGATATAAAGTTTTATTTAAATTCTTTAGAAGAAACCAAAAAGGAAAAAGCAGTTTTAGAAGTTAAAGTGAATTCTATAAAACAAAAATTGTATAGTTGGGCTAGTTCTTCTCACATAGTTCAAAACTTAGTGAAAGAATAAAACAAAGGGGAAGGTTTGGGCTAGAAAGTAGTACCGCCACCAGATGAGTTCCTTTTAAATACAAAATGTAGACCTATCAATAACAACCCAGTTAAGGATCATGTGGTGTCCACTCCTTTGGTTAGTGATCCTGATTCCACGGGTAAACCGGTGAACTCGATCACTAAACAGAAAGAGTCTACTTGGAAATCACAAGAAAAGATGCCTATAGAGAATTTGGATGATAAATTTGAAAAGTTTAATGTAAGGTCAGGTTCACACATGTCTACTTCTGAACCCAAAATGACTAAACCAGTTAACCAAACACGTGTTACATGTCAAAGTCCAAATAAAATGAAAAGTAAAGATGTTCAAAACGTTAAAACAATTAATTTTGTTAAAGTGGAAGAAACATCTAAAAGAGAAGTGACTAAACCCAACCAGGCACAACTCATAATTGTACCTAACTCAACCCCAAATAAACATTTTCCTCAACCTGTAGAAGGGAGATCATGCTACAGTTGTGGAAAAAGAGGACATATTTATTCTAATTGTCCTTATTATCAGACTCCCAAAAAGAAAATTGAACTTTATGATACAACAAAAAGTTTTTCTAAAAGGAGATCTATAGTGAACCTAAAGTTCAAACTATAAACCAGTCATCTGTCTATCACAAACAGACCTTACACAAAACTGGTTTATGGAAAGAAAAATCAAGTAACATGTCTGATAATGAGAACATGAAGAAGAATGATGTGCCCTCAACCTCTGATGGTCAGTGGGTTGAGTTCATGATGTGTGATTCCTCTAGGTCACCCAATCCAGTTAAGGCTTGGGTCCCTAACCTGAACTAATCAATTCCTTTGAATGTGCAGGGTGTCCGCTACAGTGCTATCACAAATGCCTGGATTGTTGATAGTGGGGCGTCTAGGCACATGACCGGGAGCTCGTCTCCCCTTTTCAATGTCAAAAAAATTAAAGGGGGACATGTATCATTTGCTGGGAATAAAGGAGGCTACATCACCACACAAAGCGAAGTAGGAAACGAGAAAGTTAAGTTTGACAAGGTCAACTTTGTTCAACAACTACAAAACAACTTACTTTCTGTTTCTCAAATTTGTGATAAAGGATTTAAAGTTGTATTTGACAACAAAAAGTGCTACATGTTGAAGAAGGACTATGTGATTAAGGAGGATATGGTTCTCATGTCAGCTTCAAGATATAACGACTTGTATGTCTTGGATCTATCAAAAGCCTCCACAACTGATCACACTTTTCAATGTTTCTTGTCAAAGGCAACTGAAAAGGACTCAGTCTCCTGGCATAGGAGAATGGGACACATAAATCCACGGAAGATGAATCATTTGGTACAGAATGATTTAGTTAATGGAGTAACTGTCAAGAACTTCCAGCTTCTGGATTTTTGCGTAGCCTGTAAGAAAGGGAAACAGACCAAGAAGTCTCACAAGGCAAAGAAAGTCAATTCTATAGATATGCCTTTCGAGCTTCTACACATGGATCTGTTTAGACCAGTCAGCACAAGGAGCATTGCTGGAGATCTGTACTTTTATGTAGTAACTAATGATTACTCAAGATTCTCTTGGGTGATGTTTCTGAAATCAAATCAGAAACATTTGAATCATTCAAAACTCTAGTAACTACATTGGAATCACTCTACAAGCTGAAAGTAAGACAGATTCGATTAGACAACGGAACAGAGTTCAAGAATCAGTGGATGGAGGTGTTCTGTAGAGAGAAAGGAATTGTGCATCAATTCACGTCTGCTTACACTCCAAAGATGAATGGCGTTGCTGAAAGGAAAAATAGGAGCTTGATAGAGACTTCCAGGACAATGCTAGCTGACTCGAAACTGCCAATTCAATTCTAGAATGAGGCAGTAGCAAATGCTTGTTATACACTCAACCGGGTCTTAGTGGTGAAACGACATGGGAAAACGTGTTATGAACTACTCCAGCGACGTAAACCTAACTTGGAGTATCTAGAACCATTTGGCGTACCATGCATGTAGTTAAAGAAAACTCAAACTGGGAAGTTCAGTGAAAAGGCAGAAGAAGGTATCTTTCTCGGATACAACATACCAGACAAGAGATTTTATAACAACGCCACCCCCTGCTGGGAAAGGACCCTCATTCTTCTTCGACTATGATGGATTCTTTAAATCTTTCAATCTTCCACCTTCTCATACTGATGAGGAGCTTTCTGCTAGGATGATGTACAATGTTTTTTACACTACACCACTACACTCGACATCAACTGGTCCATTAGATGTTACTTCTAGCCCTTCAAGGGGAGACCTTGAAGTAAGTGATTCTTCATCTGATGATGAAGCAGTTGAGACTGCTAATGTGGACCATGAGAAACAGGTTCCCACCAATGAAAGTACACAAGCATCAAACCCTGATGCCTTTAACACTTCGGAACCTCAAACTCCAACAGCTACAGATACTGAACTTGGGATTCAAAATCTGGATAATGAGGTAGTTGTTCCCACCACTCCCGAATCTTGGATAAATGTCTATCATCCTTTGGACAACATCATTAGGGATGTTCTATTGGGAGTGTAGACACAAAATCAGCTATACTCAGCTGATTATGCCTCAGTCATGGAAAAATGATATCTTCATGATGGTGCTTATTGATGTTTTGTGTCTCAATTTGAGCCAAAATATGTAAGTGAAGTCTTAAACGATTAGGCATGATTAGTGCTATGCAAGAAGAACTCCTATAGTTCAAGAAGATAGGAGTATGGACCCTTGTGGACAGACTAAAAGGTGCTAAGGTGATTGGCACTAAATGGGTCTTGAAGTGCAAGAAAGATGACCAAGGGGTCATAATGAGAAACAAAGCTCGACTTGTGGTTCAAGGGTTTAGACAAGTCGAAGGCATTGACTACAATGAAGTGTTTGCACCTATGGCTCGGATGGAAGCAATTCGTATCTTCCTAGTCTATGCATCCTACATGAAGATTAAAGTCTATCAACTAGATGTAAAAAGTGCATTCCTTCATAGTGAAATCCATAAGATAGTCTACGTCAGTCAACCCAAAGGATTCGAGGATCCTTGTCATCGGGATAGAGTTTATAAACTGGACAAGGCTCTCTACGGGCTCCATCAAGCCCCTAGAGCCTGGTATGAGAAACTCTCAACTCATCTGGTGAAACATGGTTTTCGCGGAGGGGTGATTGACTGTACGTTATTCATCAAAGAAAAAGGTGGTGATCTACTCCTGGTACAGATATATGTGGACGACATAATCTTTGGTTCCAAGAATGAAGAATTATGTAAAGAATTTGAATCTGTAATGAAAGCAGAGTTTGAGATGAGTGCAATGGGGGAGATGAAGTTCTTCCTTGGATTACAGGTGGATCAGACACCAAAAGGAATCTTCGTACATCAGTCCAAATATGTAGGTGATATCCTCAGTCGGTTTGACATGGAGAATGCTTCAGTTGCTGGAACTCCACTTGCCACGAACCATGATATGGCACCCAACGAAAATGGTTATCTGGTTGATGCTACCATGTACAGAGGAATGATCAAATCCCTTATGTATCTCACAGCCTCTCGTCCTGATATTATATACGCCACGTGTCTTTGTTCAAGATATCAGGCCAAACCGAAAGTGAATCATCTCATGGGAGTTAAACGGATTTTTCGATATCTGAAGGGTACTCCAACACTCGGGTTGTGGTATCCTCATGATGAGGACTTTGAGCTTACAGCGTATAGTTACTCGGACTATGATGGTTGCAAGATGAATTACAAGTTAACATCTGCGAGATGTCAGTTCTTTGGTAGACGGTTAGTCACCTGAAAGTGTAAAAAGCAGACATCGGTTGCTCTGTCAACTTATGAAGCTGAATATGTTGCTGCTATAAGTTGTTGTTCCCAAATCATTTGGATTCAATAGCAAATGCGCGACTACGGTTTGCGATTTTCTAACACCCCAATCTTTGTTGATAATTCTACTGCTATTGCTGTCACCAAAAATCCGGTCCAACACCCTAAAACTAAACACATCAGTATTAAATATCACTTTATACGTGACTATTTTGAAAAGCAATTAATCAATGTTGTTAAAATTAATACGGATTTTCAACGTGCCGACCTCTACACAAA
>BJCM01112477.1:0-15579 GCA_018326385.1 Flaveria bidentis | reverse complement strand
GACTGATCCGGTCTCCTGGTTCAGTCGTGCGACTGAGTCATTCACATGAAGTTGTTCATGCGTATGGTCCATTAGCATGGGCCATTCGCATGATAACTTCATGTTATTAAGTTTGAACGTATTAATTGTCATTACATTATTTATATTAGTTCAATCAACCACAAACCTACATAATCAAGTCAATATGCGTTAAACAACTCATTAATGAAATATTAAACATGATAAACACAACCAAACATTTACATTTCATTAAGTTCCCAACTATTACATAAGTGTAAGACAATAAAGACATATTACATTAAGATCAGAATCAAGGTACACATGTATCAACACAAACAACCACACATCACCCTCATCTACCAAAAATAATCGAAATGAACCCCTACCCAGGCTATTCAGTCTGTGCAGGTCCCTATACACTCACCCATACAGGAAGAAGTGGACACTAGAGCTCCCACTTCTCCTGAGGAGTAGACCAATCACATCTCTTCAAGGATCTGAGGTTCCTCATGCTCAACATGATGTGCTCATTAGCAACCTCTCCCAAACTTCCTTAATCCATTACTCTGAGTCTTAACACTTAGGTGACTAACCTTTAGGGGACAGTTACCATCCCCAGCCTTTAGATCTCAATCAACCTATCCCTAACCTTTAGATCTCAATCAACCTATCCCCAACCTGACTTCTATACTGATGAAGATCTAGGTTTCAGTGAGTACCATAATTCTCTCATCATTTCCCCTACTCAAAGACAGATGAGTGCTCCTGAGTCTCCTACTTCTAGCCCATATCAGTCACCTATAACTGAGGTGGACACTTCTAAACATGTTCAGGATGTCCATATGAAAAAGGCTCTAACTTTTGTAAGTGATTACATCATTAAGACCTCAACCATGGTAACTCAACCCCCTGAAATCTCACTTGAGATTGCTAGTGAGCAGAGGAAATCTAGCAGCCAAGAACCTGAAGCTGGTGGTGAGAGTGAGGACTCTAGTCCAATCATCTCATCCCCTAATGATTCTTCTGATGAAGATCAGAGGAATTTAAGACTAAAGGTGCAGAAACTATCTCAAACATGAACCTATTTAGTCTCCAAGGTTAGTCATCTTGAATCTCAAGTGACTACCTTGTAGAACATGGTCAATGATCAGCAACTTGAGATTTAATATCTTAAGGAACAACTAGCTGGGAGACCTTTAAGAGGAGCTCCACCAGGAACACAAGAACCTATGGATGTGATTGACCTACCTCCTAGCTCACCTTTGCAAGTGGGGGTTGCTACCAAAATGGGGGAGAAAGTCATTACAATAACAGAACCCGGGAGCTCTTCAAGGAGAATGGACACTGAGGACTCCCATCCTCACTTGCAATTGTACCTTCTTAGTAACCTCTTCAAGTTCACATTGATGTGGACTACCTAGACTCTTTCATACAGAGTCTGTTTGAGGAAGGGATACCAAGGGCCATGTCATCTCCACCAACTTCCAATCACATCATTGGGTGGAGGTATGATAGCAACAGTAGAGCCCTAATCATCATGAAAGTTCAAGGGCAGAAAGAGATCTTTAATTTTCAAACCTTGAACTATTATGAATTCTAGATTTAGTCAACATGCCACTTGTCAATCCAAGCCAATCAAGACAATCTGACAAGTTGGTTCAAAGAATCCAAGACTGGATCACTGCAGAGTTTAGCCTTAGAAGAAGACTGTGGGAATCAGGCAATGTCATTGGTCACTGGATGTTGAGGCAGACCCTAAGATTTGCTTCATAGGGAAACCTTGACTAAAGGCCCAGTGACAAAACCTGAGAGCCCTATCTTATCACCAACAACTACTGCAGTGATCAATGCCCTTTTTGAGACACTTGCCGGTGAAGGTACTTCTCAACCTCTCTCTGGCCAAAGCTTGGAACCTACATCAAGCAATGAAGGCCAAAGCTTTCTCCACCCTGAGTCACAAAGGTTTGTGAGTGAAAAAGGGAAAAAATGACTTCTAAAGAGATTGAGGAGAAGTGAGAGAGAGGAAAAGGAAGCTGAGGGGAGAAAGTTCCTCTACTGAGTCTTCAAGACTTATGGAGTTTGCTACCAGGGTTGCCTCCAGACCAGATACTCAGAATGATGAGTTAAGGGCAGTTAGCATAAACTATCTGTAGACAAGGAACTATGTCATAGATAATGTCATCTCTCTCCCCTTGGAAGAGTTAAATGAACTGGTTGATCTGGAAAGGTCAAGGGAGAAGAATGAGGCAGAAGATGCAGAGCTTCTAGTACAAATCAAAGAAAACAGAAGAAAGAAAAAATTGTACAAGCATGTGTCTACCCTCTCCCATGTTTAAGAAAGTCCTACACAAGAGGATGTGGTTCACAAGAACCTCAGGTACATAAAGAAGATAGGATCAAGATGATCAACTACCACCTAAGTTCCACAGGTCTCTATCAGGCAGAAGCACTTCTTCCCTTATTCTATGACTATGTTGAGTTTGAGTACCTCAAACAACTTGAATTTGAGATAGTCAAGGATAGAAAGACAACTTAAAGGAAGCTAAGGGAAGAAGCTGACAAGTCAAAAGTCATCATCCAAAAAATATGAAGAAGTTTGTTGACAGAGAGAGGATGATGAGCTTCTTGAAGCTGTATGGATTCTCCGGAAGGAGACTTCGCCCCGTGTCTCTATCCACTATGGATGAGCATATCAGGGTAATCAAGCATAACATCAAGAGTGGAGAGCTGGTTGACTTACATTCTCCTCCAAGTCAAGCCCCACCTGAAGAGGAGGTTAAGGTTGAACAACCAGAGAAAACACAACCTGTACCTCCTGCTTAATCTCAGCAAGCTTCATCTTCTGATCCACAGTAGGGTCAATCTCACTCTCAATCTGAACTAGTGAGAGAAGAAGACCCAACTGAGAAAGACAATGAAGATCAATCTGGTACTGCAGGCTAGTCTTCTCAGCTAAAAGTTGTTAAGAAGAAAGAAAAGGATGTCTTCTAAACCAAAGCCAAAGAAGAAGAAGACTGCATCCTTATCCGAACCTAAAGATGAGTCAGAACATCTTGAGGATGTGCAACCAGAGGTTGCTATATCAACTCCAATTCAAATAGCTTCTCTAGCATGAGGAAGACCCATCTTGTCCTGGACATACACCACAGATCTCAAAAGATGGCATGTCATTATAGATCAAGGCACTAAAAAAATCTACACTTGGCAAGACATGTTTTAGTTGCCTTTATATGAACTATTTGACATGAGAAGACATTTTGACAGTCTGAAGGATCCTGATCACCACATGAAGAAAGGAATGGTGATCATCCTAATGAGGACCGTTTATATCTGAAGTCTACTAAGTATTTTGGTAGCATTAGCCTAGGGTAGTTTTTAGAGAATATATGAAGAGGCTGATGCAAGCTAAACATCCAAAGTCTATCCTACATGTTTCACAAGTTCAAGAAGAATGCTTCGGAATATTTACACGTGCAACGGAAAATACTTCTGAGACAAGAACAACATCTTCTAAAGCCAAAGATGAAGTCTTCTAAAACTTCTGAGACAAAGTCTTCCGAAGCTCAACTCTTGAAGACAGATTTCTTCCGAAGACTTTTAGTAACATGCTTTATCTGATGTACTTTTCCATAAAGTTGGACCCCTTTCCGCTGCAACTCTGTAAAGTCACCAACTTACATGACTTGGTGAAAAGGTCCATGCTTTTGGTAACTGTACATTGAGATCTTGAGTCTGTAACTTTATACTTCATGTACTTTCTCTTTTTTGTAAAAGATAAGGATATGAGTTATGGCATGTCATAGTCACTAGTCAAAAGGCAATCTGCCTTTTGACTCTACAATTGATTTTGTTTTATGTCTAGTCAATTGTATCCAGCTGGCTTTTATAGTATGGCCGATTGTAAGCTATAGTATAAGCATCTCATGTTCTTTTATTTTTTTATGCTTTATAACACTTATAATAGAACATTGAGAAAGCAATATACTATAATCTTGAAAACTATACACTTATGTATCTTGCTCTTGTGTTCTATCTCTTAATTACTTGTGTTATTAGTGTCTTTTCTTGTGGTTAATCCAGTTCACTGTTTGATAAAGTTTAGTTGTTCTCCTTTTTGTGTTGTTGTGTTTTAAGTGACCCCCTTCACCTATCCTGCACACTTTCTTTTTAGGAGTGCAAGTCTAACTGATAGTAGATGGAATCTTCATCAATCAATCAAAATATGTAGAAACAATGTTGATGAAATTCTACTTTCCTAACTGTCAGTCCATCAAAACCCCTATTGATACTAAAGTGAAGATAGGTCCAAATCCGTAAGACAAATCAGTGGATTGGACTCACTATCGATCAATGATTGGTTTACTTATGTATCTAACAGCTAGTAGGCCTGCCATTATGTTTGGTGTTTGTATATCTTACGGATATCAAGATGATCCAAAGGAATCTCATGTGAATATTGCCAAGAGGATATTCAGATATCTTAAGGGCAACCCGGCTCTTGGATTATGGTATCCAAAGGAAGGAGATTTCAATCTCTATGCCTACACTGACAATGATTATAGGGGATGCAACTTCAATAGGAAGTCCACTTCTTGTGGTTGTCAATTTCTTTTCCCAGACTGGTCTCCTGGCAGTGCAAGAAGCAGACAAATGTATATGTTTCAGTAGTAGAAGCTAAGTACATTGCAGCATCAGCTTATTGCTCACAAGTTCTCTAGTTTCAAAACTAGATTTTTTATTATGGTGAGACACTCATCTCAAGAGTACAGGTATGAAATGACTTATCTAAGTGTATGTGTGTGTAGTAACCTAAACACACCAGGTAATCATATTTTACGAATCTCTTTCACCTACATCAAGTTTCATATGTGTTTTGCTAAGCAAAGACCCGAAGAAACAAGCACATAGTGCAGATGTATTGATCCAAAAGATTCCAAATGAGAAACACATCCAAATTGGATGAATTTACAATAACAATACATTCCTTGTGAATGAGCAAAAGAATCCAATCATGGATCACCTTCCAAAGTGAAGTGAAAAGAATCCCAATGTGGATCATCATGAAAAGGATCAAAGTAAAAGAATCCCAATGAGGATCAGCGAAAATGAGATTTCATAACTCAAGTAACCTGGTCAAGAAAGTTGTCAAAAAGTTCTACCATGCATTACATGAGGATGATTGATTAGTACATGCTTTTGTGTTTGAGGTATATGTTGAATAATCAAATCAACCAAAACATGATATATATCACATGCATTAAAATATTAACTACGCATGAGTTTAAGAGGACAAACATACCTTCAATCAATAAGTTCATAAACATATCCATTTTATTACAAAAGAATGCACATGTGTAATGTAAGATTGATATGATCACAATAAAATGTATACTTCTCTTAATTCTTAAATTAGAAAAACAAAAAATCAAAATTAATTCATAATCAAAAGTTTTAAATCTTTAAAGTTTCTACCTAGGTATGGATATAAACTTTAGGGATAGTATTTTAAAAAATTATGATGAGTTTGTATAGACATTTACTTTCTTAAATTACTTTCTTAAAGCTTCAAGAAAATCAAAAAGAGAATGACTGTGTTGGTGCAGAAGTTATACCATAGTATCTCAGCTTATTCAGATTATTGGAAGCATAAGAAGTCCAAGATCAGTCAAACAATAGGAAACTTGTATCACTTCTGATAATACAAGCCTATCCAAGCAAGAACTACTAACCCCAACAATAGTCAAAAACTTCATAAGAAAATTCAATCAAAGACAGTTCTTCATAACAAGAAAAACCAAAAACAAAAACATTAAGTTTTGATTAATTTAAAATTTTAATGTGGGTAAGTGCATTGGTTAAACGGGTGAAGGTAACCCAAGCATATAACCAATAGGGGTAACTGTTTATGTCATTTATAACAAAGTGAAAATAATGCAGATAAGGATTTTACTGTACTGCATTTGTGACAAACAATTATATATAAAAATTTTGAAGTGTTAAAAACCTATGCAGACAAATGGGTTCTACCGCATTTGTTAACGTGGAAGACATTTTCATTGCCGCATTTGTTTTTACTCATCCGCATTCTTGAATGTGGGCGACATCAACAATTTTCATGTATATAAGAAATGAATAAGCAAGTGCTTAATCTGTTTTGTCATGATGATGATGGTCAAGAAATGCGGACAACTTTATTGTTCATCGGCATTTGTTGAAGTAAATGTGGATAAAGGAATTTTACTCTACCGTATTTGTTACAATGAACAAATACGAACTAACTTTATTCAGCCGCATTTGCTACAGTGAAACAAATGCTCTTAATTTTTTCACTTCCGCATTTGTAACAGTGAACAAATGCTTAACAAACTTTTGGTCAACTGCATTTGCTACAGTGAAACAAATGCTCTCAAGTCTTTCACTTCCGTATTTGTAATAGTACACAAATGCTGATGAACAAAAACCCTTCCACATTTGCTACATTGAATTTAAAAATTGACCGCATTTGTTCGGAAACTTGTAGTAATTTGTAAAAGCCATTAGTTGACTATTTAAAACCATTTCAAAAAGTCATTTAAAACTTTTCAAATTTGAGAGACATTAAAGTGCGACAAGCGAAACTCAATATTCTTTATCAATCATCATCACCACACAAACTTGTATTCCATGATTCATTTCATCTAATTAGTCCTGAGTTTCCATTCACTACAACAGTAGTATTGAACAAAAGGTGATAATCTTTGATTTTTGTGACCTAAAATGACGGACTTTTGAACCAATGATGAACATAGAACCCTAGGTCAAGAAGGGAAACTCAAAATCAGACATGATTTAAGGAAAAATGATCATTTTTACTACAATGATTAAGTTAACTAAGAAGAATAACAACCAACAAGTGAATTTCAAAATCATGTTTATTGTATGAATAGAGCATAACAAATGAAACCTACTTGATCTATGCTTTACAATGTGATAAGTATTATCCAATAATCTAATTCATATGCCTCTAATCAAGGGTACATGGCAAATCTCACTTGGAGCAAGTTCCATAATGCCAATGGTTATCTTGACCCTGATGTATCTGAGGTTGAGGATCTTAGAGACATGATCCGCTTCATTTCCACTACCATAGTGGCTCAAGTAATTATAGTTAGACTAGTCATTTATGACAAATTCATATGGTCTTCCTGGAGCACTGCTGTGGTGACAGAGAGGGATAGTAAAAGAACTTTGTCGGGAAGGATGATTGATGATCATACTCTAACTATCACTAAACAAACTATAAGACAATGTCTACAATTTAGTGATGATGCCAAGACTCCTCTAGAGCTTAAAGATGATGAAATCACTACTTTCTTTGCCAACATATGATATTAGGGAGGATATGAAGGCAAGCAGATTGTAAAAGGACTAGTTGACTTATAATGGAGGTTCCTCATTCACCTCTACAAACATTGTTTGTCAAAGAGGAAGACATGATTGAATGACATTTCTAGTAATCACATCAGCTGTCGTATGTGCTTTATGCACTAATAGGCCATTTAAGAAGTCTGCCTATGTGTTTAATGTTCTGGTTTCAAACATTCAGGAAGGGAGAAGACACATGTTCCTAATTTATCCAAGATTCTTACAATGTCTCATTAGTGAAGCATTTCCTAACCTTATACTGAAGGTCCTATGATGGATTCATTATGATGCTAAGTCTTACAAGTACATCAAAAAGAGAGATCCCAAGACTTTTTATAGTGGAACCCACTCTCCTTTGTTGCCCTGGACGCTTCAACAGATTGATCTAGAAGAACATGATAAAGAACAAAAGGTTCCTATTGATGTAGGGGGTGATCTTCACACTGGGCATCTGTTCATCAAACTGATATAGCCTCACCCTTCATACCCTCACCTATGCCATCACCACAAAGACTACCTATCCCATCATCACAATTACAATCCATCATCTCTCCACATACATCAATCATACACTCACCTCATGTTTCACCAATCCATCATTCATTTGCATCTACTGTTCACACATCCCCTGCTTCTACTGAGCCTTTTGAGTATGGTGACTCTGCCAGCTCTTTAGAGGAATCTAAATCATCATCTGATGATGAGGATCATCATAGGCAAATGACTGTTAGGAAAGCTATTTTTGAGGTTGTTCTATGTGAAAGTGTTGTTGAATCTGAAGTGAATAGACTTGATGAGAAGTATGAAATGATTTCTGAGTTGATGAAGAAAGTAGCAAAGATGGAGAAACTTTTGAATAGAAGATCTAGTATCATTCAAGATAGACTGTTGGAGTTGGATGAAAAGGAGAAGGAGATAAAAGATTTAAAAGAAAAGTATGAGGTTGAAAAAAAAGAGAAAGAAAAAGAGATAGAAAGATTAAAGGTTGATCCCCAATAATCAAGGGATGAAATAAGTGGTCATGTTGACACTTTAGCCATCCAGGCCATTGCTATGGAAGAACAAGAAGGATTGATTGAAGAGCAGTCTGATATAATCATAGATTTGCATAATCAGATAGAAAGCCTAACCAAGAGAGTATCTAAGCTTGAACAGCTTGTTATGATCAATAGAGAAGTTGAAGCTGAAATGGAGAAAGAGGATAAGGTTGAGAAAAGAGAAAAGAAAAGAAAAAGAGAAAGTGATGAAGAAGATAGTGCTACAAGTTCATCACGAGAGAGTAGCAATGACTCCTCTCCTGCTAAAAAGATAAGATTCTCTAAGGCTAAAAAAATGGAAGAAACCAGTGAATCTGGATATCATGAATCAAGCATGGAGATGGTGATTTGTACAGAGAAACCAAATGAAACTCACACTGAAGAGGCAGAATTCAGTGACATGATTAAATCTCATGATAGCTTCACTACGGAAGGATTCATTATAGATGATGATTTTTGGGATTTTATAGTTGATCAGAGGCCAGTTGATGAACCCATTGTAATGATTCCTCAACCTCCTTTCCCAATTTAGAAGGAATTAAGTATAAATAGTGTGTAGTATCATTGATTGATGAACAAAAGGAGCTTATTAGAAGATTATGTGAAGAACAACAAAATAGAGAAGAATCAACTACTGCTATTGATGAAACAGAAAATCAGAGGCTGAAAAAGTACCTCAAGAATCTAAAAAGACTAAAACCTCCTATGGTCGAAGGATGCAAACCAATACCAGGACGAGGAAATACTTATCAGAGAAGGAAAAAGGAAAAAGACCAATGGTGGAAGAAGAACCATTTAAGACAAAGCAAAAAGATAACCCTAGAAGCCTTGCAACCATTGTAAATTTCAAGAAGAGCATGAAAAAGATGAAGCTCAATTGAAAAAGAAGGTTGAATTTGTTGATCTTGAAGAATGAGAGATTAAGGGTGGCAATGTGGTTGATAAACCAATAGCTTTTGACAACCCTGTGATGGAGGAGTCAATACAAGAGATGGTTGAGAAAGCCCAAATTAATGACCTGATGGTGAAAGCCATGTTTTTAATAAACCATGGGTATGACCCTGATGAGGTATTCAGGATGACATATTAGGGAATGAAGGTAGATGAAGATAAGTTAAATAAACTACTGGACCCCAAGCCAAAGCAGACATCCACTCCTCATTCACTATATCATGACCCCTACAACATGATTGACAGGGAAATGAACGAATATCTGTCTAGTCAAGGATTTACAAAGACAATGCTAAGCAATATGAAGACTAATTCCATAAGGGTTTTCATCCTTAGGTTGAATAATGAAAAGAAAATAAGGCTAAAGAAACTAGAAGAGGAGATTACCAGTAAAAAGCCAAGGACCAAAGTATCAGCACAAGACATGCAGCTCACCCATAGAGACCATGACTCTTTGGCACCTGTTCTACATAGATATCTTGAGTGGTTTGTAGAGCATTCATAATTGAAACTTCAAGAAGAGCTAACCACTAAACAGATGATTAGAGGTGTGTCTACTCCTAAAGGAAAAACTGATTAGAAGATTATTGCTTGGAAGTATGACAGTGACCGGAACATTTTCATGGTGAGATGGATGTTAGGGTTGCTGCAATTTTTCAAAGAGTACACTGCTCTTGTGAACTCCCTAGAAATCCATGATCTAAAGGAACTAGCCAATCTAGAGCTAATTAATCATATGGCTATGTTCAGGGGATATGAGTTTGAAGATATTCTGAGATTGTTTAAAAGAACAGACAACTTCAAATTTCTAAAGGTTATTTGCATAAGGAAAGACATATCCTTTATCAACCCCCTTGAGAAGAAAATAGCAAAACCAGCAGAAGAAGCTATGTTTCCTGAACTGAAGGTGAAACTAATTGAATCGTTGAAAAGAAAGATGGTGGCTGAAACTCATTCCTCCAAACCAATCTCCAATGTCTATTATGATGAAAAGACATATGAAAGAAGATGGGGAGGAATGGAAGGTGCTAAGATTAGATTGTTTAGTGGATATCAAGTGAGACTATTAGATGAATCCAATATCCACTACATATACACTAGACATTTCAGAGAGATAACAAATAAGCTAGGAAAAGAAGACATGCCATTCATCTTAAAGTGCATTATGATTTTGAAAATGGCATATGATCAAATTAGTGTTAAGAGAGATCAGAGGAAGAAGAAGAAGACTCCTCTACAACTGGGGAATATTGTGAAGCTAGACGTAGATGTGGATGGAGCTCTATTAATACATAGAGATGGGTTGTCTATTGTGTCTATATGGGAACCCATTTCTCTTAAGAAGCTACCCTTAGAAGCCATCTACACTATGAACCAGATGAAGATCCATGTGCTAAACAGAGAACAACATCTGATGCAAATGACTTTTTCAACATGATAAAGGCCATTTTGGATCCATGTAAAGCAGAACCTCTTATAACATCACAAGACCCAGCAGAATCTTCCCAACCTTAACCACCATCAAACCTTTGACGAACATAGGCTATATAATCCTTAGAGGGAGTATTGTTGGACCCTAAAAGGAGCATACATGCCAATTCTAGTGATAAGTTGATGGTTGTTCTGCTGGAAATCCCACAAGTCCAAACATTAATGCTAATGAAGAATCTACAAAGAAGAAAATTGTGGCTAATCACATATGTATATGCGGTAGACATAGTACATATGAACATAAGTGTTTGTTCTTCCACATTAAAAAATGTGGATAGCCAGAAAGAAATGCTAACAAGTTTTGTACATCCGCATTAACTAATGCGGATGTCCAACAAAAAATGTGCATAAGTGTTTGTTCATCGGAATTTGTCAAGGTTGATGACCAAACACTAATGCTAAAGACAAAAAACAAATGTTGATCAACATCAACACATTTGCATTAGTCAATGCGGATGAACAAAAGAAATGTTGTTAAAGACTTAGACAAGTTTTGATGTATAGGTCAGGGGTAGTTTACTCATTTTGTAAAAAGTCATCTTGTCAGCCTATAAATAGAATAGAAAACTTCGTATGTGTGGTGACTGTTGATAGACATTGTAGATAATCAGAATATTTTGTTTAGTCTTATGTTCTCAAGGTGTATATTTTACTATTTAATGCTCAAACCCTAACATTCATTATAACAAATCATCTTAATTAATACAAAAAACATTTATGAGTATTTATTGCATTCAATGTTTCTTGATTGTATGATTCCACCATACAATCATTAACTCAATCATAATATTTGATTCTTGTGAGAATATCAATCTCACACCCATGCAGTGACCAATTTCTTAATCTCCTAACTCTAGTATTGCAGGACCAGTGAAGGGGGTTACTTACAACCCACAACACAAAGAGGATATTAACCATACTTAATCAAACAGTAAGGCTGGATTAACCACAAGTTTGACACTAACAACACAAGTAATAAGTAAGAGACAGAACAAGAGAACACAAGTGTTTGGTTTTCAAGGATGCAGTATATTGCTTTCTCAAGTTCTATTATAAATGTTACAAAGAATAAAAAAAAAGATACAAGAATAAGAAATACTTCTACTACATCCTACAATCGGCTATACTTTGAAAGCCAACTGGATACAATTGACTAGACACAAACAAAATCAATTGTAGAGTCAAAAGGAAGATTGCCTTTTGACTAGTGACTATGACATGCCATAACTCACATCCTTATCTATTAGAAAAAGGATAAAGTACATGAAGTAGAAAGTTATAGACATAAGACCTCAATGTACAGTTACCAAAAGCATGGACCTTTTTCACCAACTCATGTAAGTTGGTGACTTTATAAAGATGCAGCGGAAAGGTGTCCAGCTTTATGGAACAGTACATCAGATAAAGCATGTGTCAAAAGTCTTCGGAAGAAATCTATCTTCATGAGTTGAAGCTTCGGAAGACTTTATCTCTAAGGCTTCAGAAGACTTCATCTTTGGCTTCGGAAGATATTGGTCTTGGCTTCGAAAGATTTCACACTTAGAAAATTTCTGTTGCATGTGTGAAAGTTCCTAAGCATTCTTCTTCAATGCACTTATGCAACATGTAGGATAGACTTTGGATGTTTAGGTTGCATCAGCCTCTTTATTAATCTCTACAAACTCCCCCTATGATGATTCTACCAAAACACTTAGTAAACTTCAGATATCAACAGTCCTTATTAGGTTGATCACCATTCCTTTCTTCATAAGATGATCAGGATCCTTCAGACTGTCAAAATGTCCTCTCATGTCAAATAGGTCATGCAGAGGCAACTTAAACATATATTGCCAAATGTAATTGTCTTCAGTGCCTTGATCTCTAATGACATCCATCTTTCTGGATTTGTGGTGTATGTCCAAGACAAGATGGGTCTTCCTGATGCTAGAGGAGCTGTTTGAATTGGAGTTGATGTAACATCCTCTGGCTGCACATCCTTAGAATGTTCTGACTCATCCTGGGGTTTAGAAGAGGGTGTAGTCTTCTTCTTCTTTGGCTTTGGTTTAGAAGCCATCCTTTTCTTTCTCTTTACATGTTTTAACTAAGAAGACTGGCTTATAGTACCAGATTGGTCTTCATTGTCTTTCTAAGTTGGGACTTCCTTTCTCTCAGGCTCAGAAGGAGATGGAGGTTGACCCTGCTGTGGATCAGAAGATGAAGCTTGCTGAGATTCAGTAGGAGGTCCAGGTTGTGTTGTCTATTGTTGTTCAACCTTAACCTCCACTTCAGGTTGGGCTTGACTTGAAGGGGAGTGTAAGTCAATGAGCTCTCCACTTTTGATCTTCTGCTTGACACCCTGATGTGCTCAGCCATAGTGGATAGAGACATGGGGCCAAGTCTCCTTCCAGAGAATCCATACAGCTTAAAGAAGCTCATCATCCTCTGCCTGTCAGTAGACTTCTTCATGCTCTTTTGGATAATGGCTCTAGATTTTGCAGCTTCTTTCCTTAGCTTTCTCTTAGTTCTCTTTCTGTCATTGACTATCTCAAGTTCAAGTTGTTTTGAATACTCAAACTCAACATAATCATAGTACAAGGGAAGAATTGCTTCTACCTGATAGAGGCCTGTGGCACTTAGGTAGTTGATCATCTTGATCCTATCTTCTTTTTTGTCTACCTGAGGTTCTTGTTGAACCACATCCTCTTATGCAGGATTTTCTTGAACTGGGGAGAGGGTAGGCATATGCTTGTACAGTCTTTTCTTTCTTTTTTCTTCTTTGACTTGTACTAGAAGCACTACATCTTCTGCCTCCTTCTTCTCCCTTGACCATTCCTGGTCAACCAGTTCATTTAACTCTTCTAAGGGGAGAGAAATGACATAGTCTATGTCATAATTCCATGTCTACAGATAGTTTATCCTCACTGTCCTCAACTAATCATTCTGAGTATCTTGCCTGGGGGTAGCCCTGATAGTAGAATTCATGAGTCTTGAAGACCCAGTAGAGGAACTTTCTCCCCTCATCCTTCTTTTCCTCTCTCTCTCTCTCTCTCCTCCTCCTCAATATCCTTAGATGTCATCTTTCTTTTCCCTTTATCACTCACAGACCTCTATGACTCAGTGTGGAGACAACTTTGGCCTTCATTGCTTGATGCAACTTCTAAGCTATTGCCAAGGAGAGGTTGAGAATCACCTTCACCAGCAGGTGTCTCAAAAAGGGCATTGATCACAGAAGCAGTTGTTAGTGATAAGATTGGGCTCTCAGGTTCTGTCACTAGGCTTTCAGTCAAGGTTTCCCTTGTGAATCTAATCGTAGGGTCTGCCTCAACATCTAGTTGACCGATGACATTACCTGATTCCCACAGTCTCCTTCTAAGGCTGAACTCTGCAGTGATCCTGTCTTGGAATCCTTGAGCCAACTTGTCAGCTTGTTTTGATTTTCTTGGATTGACAAGTGGCATGCTGACTAGATCCAGACTCCTATAATACTTCAAGGTCTGAAATTTGATGATCACTTTCTGCCCTTGAACTTTCATGATGATCAGGGCTCTCCAGTTGCTATCACACCTCCATCCAATGATATGATTGGAAGTTGATGGAAATGACATTGCCCTTGGTATCCCTTCCTCAAACAGACTATGTAACAGGGAGTCTATAGAATTTTCATTAACATGAACTTGAGGAAGTTGTTGAGCAGGCACAATTGCAAGTGAAGATAGTGAGTCCTCAGTGTCCATACTCTCTGAAGAACTCCCAGGTTCTGTGATAGTAATGACTTTCTTCCTCTTTTTGGTAGCATCACCCACTTGCATAGTTGAGCTAGGAGTTAGGTCAATCACCTCCACAGGTTCGTGTGTTCCTGGTTGAGGTCTTCTTAAAGTTCTCCCAACTAGTTTTTTCTTGAGATATGAAATCTCAAGTTGCTAATCATTGACCCTGTTTTGCAAGGTAGTCACTTGAGATTCAAGGTGACTAACCTTGGAGACTAAACAGGTGCATGTTGTAGATAGTTATTGCACCTTTTGTCTTAGGTTCCCTTCATCTTCATCAAAAGACTCATTGGGAGATGAGATGATTGGACCAAAGTCCTCACTCTCACCACTAGCTTCAGGTTCTTGGCTGCTGGATTTCCTTTGCTCATTGGCAATCTTAGTTGAGATGTCAGTGGGCTGAGTTGCCATGGTTGAGGTCTTAATTATTTAATCACTTTTCAAAAGTGAGAGCCTCTTCCATATGGACATCCTAAACATGATCAGAAATGTCCACCTCAGTGGTAGGTGATTGATGGGGGCTAGAAATAGGAGCCTCAGAAGTACTCATCTCTCTTTGAGTGAGGGAAAAGTGTTGGGGTTTGTTTAAACATAAAAACAAATTGTTTAACCATTTAAACAATAAAAACGCAGCGGAAGGTTATTATTATAGTCTTGTTCATAAGCTGAAAAATCAAGTCCCTTTTGATAGTATAATGTCACAAACAAACCCAAGAACATAGGATCTTAATATGTGAATAAAGGCTAGCTATGAAAGACAAAAACACAACTTATGGACAGCCATAAACAAGCTGCCATAAACTACCTTTCAGCAGCAAGTGAGACAAAGTAGAGGATGATATTGACCAAGAAGAATGACCAAGGCACCAAGAGAAGGTCCTCTCAAGCTTGTATACCCCAAGCACTTCAGCAAACACCCACTTGTTAGGTAGCAAGACACCAAAAACGAG
>BJCM01112471.1:0-10168 GCA_018326385.1 Flaveria bidentis | reverse complement strand
TGAAAAGGTAAACTACGTTCAACAACTTCAAAACAACTTACTTTCTGTATCCCAAATATGTGACAAAGGATTTAAGGTAGTTTTTGATAACAAAAAGTGCTATGTCTTGAAAAAGGACTATGTGATCCCGGAGGACCAAGTCTTAATGTCTGCCTCAAGATATAATGACCTTTATGTCTTGGATCTATCAAAGGCCTCCGCAACGGATCATCAAGTTCAGTGCTTTTTGTCAAAGGCTACCGAGAAGGATTCCATCTCCTGACATAGGAGAATGAGACACATCAATCCACGGAAGATGAATCACTTGATCCAGAATGATCTAGTGCGAGGATTAAACATCAAAAACATCCAACACCCAGATTTTTGTGTCGCCTGCAAGAAAGGCAAACTGATGAAGAAGTCTCATAAGGCAAAGAAGGCTCATTCCATTGAACTGCCTCTTGAGCTTCTTCACATGGATCTATTTGGTCCAATCAGTACAAGAAGCATTACAGGCGACTTGTACTGCTATGTAGTTACATATGAATACTCAAGATTCTCTTGGGTGATGTTTCTGAAATCAAAATCAGAAACATTTGAGTCATTCAAGGAGTTAGTAACTACACTGGAGTCACTATATAAGCTGAAAGTAAGACAAGTACACTCAGACAATGGAACCGAGTTCAAGAATCAATAGATGGAGGCTTTCTTCAAAAGAAAAGGGAATTGTGCACCAGTTCACTTCCGCCTACAATCCTCAGATGAACGACATTGCTGAGAGAAAGAATCACAACTTAATAGCGACAACATGGACAATGCTAGCAGCCTCGAAACTACCTATCCAATTTTGGAATGAGGCAGTTGCCAATGCGTGTTACACGTTAAATCGAGTTCTGGTAGTCAAACATCATGGAAAGACGTGATACGAGTTCCTTCAACGACGTAAACCAAATCTAGAGTATCTCGAACCGTTTGGCGCACTGTGCACCCTACTGAAGAAAAATCAAGAGGGAAAGTTCAGCGAGAAGGCTGAAGATGGAATCTTTCTAGGATACAACATACCGAATAAGAGAGTTTACAACAACTCAACAGGTCAAGTAGAAGTGTGGTGTAACGTGGACGTTTAGAGATACACCACCCCGCCGGCTGGAAAAGGACTCGCATTCTTTTTCGATTATGATGGATTCTTCAAGTCCTTTAACATACCTCTCCCTTCGTCTGACGATAAGTTAGCAGCCAATATGATGTATGATGTCTTAAACACACCATCACAAGATTCAACATCATCTGGTTCATAAGGCGACTCGACTAACCATTCAGGGGGAGAACTCGAAATTAGTGACTCCTCCTCTGACGATGAAGCTGTGGAGAATGACCAGAATAATCAGGAGGAACAGGTTCCTGCTATTGCAAGTTCACAAGCATCTGACATTGATGCCTCTGAGTCTTCGGAACCTCACACTCCTTCTGCCTCAGATATGGAACCAAACATTCAAAATCATGATTCTAAGGTAGTTGATCCCACCACTCCTGGATCACGCCTAAATTTCTATCATCCTCTGGACAATGTCATTGGGGATGTCAGATGATGAGTTCAGACAAGAAATCAGATATATTCAGCTGATTATGCCTCGGTAATGGAAAAAGGATACCTTCACGATGGTGCATATCATTGTTTTGTGTCTCTGTTTGAGGCAAAATACGTCAGTGAAGCCCTAAATGATGAGGCATGGTGAGTGCCATGCAAGAAGAACTTCTTCAATTCAAAAAGTTAGGTGTATGGACACTGGTGGATAGACCTAAAGGTGCTAAAGTCACTGACACCAAATTGGTCTTGAAATGTAAGAAAGATGACCAAGGTGTCATCATCAGGAACAAGGCTCAACTTGTTGTTCAAGGATTTCGACAAGTCGAGGGAATTGATTACAATGAAGTATTTGCACCTGTGGCAAGAATGGAAGCCATCCGTATCTTCCTAGCCTATGCCTCATACATAAAGATTAAAGTCCATCAACTGGATGTAAAGAGTTCATTTCTTCATGGTGAAATCTGGGAAACAGTGTATGTCAATCAACCCGAAGGAATTAAGGATCCATATCATCGGGACAGAGTTTACAAACTGGATAAAGCTCTCTACGGGCTTCATCAAGCCCTGAGAGCATGGTATGAAAAAACTCTCAACTCACATTGTGAAACACGGATTTCGTAGAGGTGTAACTGACTGCACAATGTTCATCAAAGAAAAGGATGATGATCTGTTGCTTGTTTAGATTTATGTTGATGACAAAATCTTCGGTTCCAAGAACAAAGACTTATGTAAAGAATTTGAAGCAATTATGAAGGGAGAATTTGAAACGAGTGCCATGGGAGAGATGAAGTTCTTTCTCGGGTTACAGGTGGATCAAACACCAAAGGGGATATTTCTACATCAGACCAAATATGTAGGGGATATTCTCAGTTGATTTGACATGGAGAATGCTTCTACAGCTAGGACTCCACTTGCTACAAACCATGATGTAGCACCCGATGAGAATGGTGATCTGGTCGATGCCACCATTTACCGAGTAATGATCGGATCCCTCATGTACCTCACTACCTCAAGACCTGATATCATGTACGCAACGTGTTTATGTTCAAGATATCAGGCAAAACCAAAAGTTGACCATCTTATCAGGGTTAAGAGGATATTTCATTGTCTGAAGGGTACACCAACACTTGGGTTGTGGTATCCTCATGACGATGACTTTGAGCTTACCGCATACAGTGATTCGGATTATGGCGGCTGCAAGATGAACTACAAATCTACCTCAGCAGGTTGTCAATTCTTTGGGAGAAGATTAGTCACGTGGCATTGTAAGAAGCAGACATCAGTTGTGTTGTCAAGTTGTGAAGCTGAATATGTTGTTGCGACAAGCTGCTGTTCTCAAGTCATCTGGATTCAACAACAGATGCGGGACTAAGGTTTGAAATTTTCTAACACTCCCATATTTGTTGATAATTTTGTTGCCATAGCCATTACTAAAAATCCTGTCCAACGTCCTAAGACCAAACACATTGGCATAAAATATCACTTTATACATGATTGTTTTGAAAAGAATCTAATCGATGTTGTTAAAATAAATACGGATTTTCAAAGCGCTGACCTCTATATAAAAGCTTTTGATAAACTATGTTTTCTATATTTGTTAGAGGTCAACGACATTAAAAAGTAAAGTGATGTAATTCCAGAAGATGAACATGTTTAGTCCGATGCGTAAAGTCCAATTTCTTCTTTTATTTTCTTTTATTCCTTTTATTTTAGTTTATTTTATTATTTAATTGTATTGATGTTATTTCTTCGCCTATTAAAATCCTAAAAACGCAAATCATTTACGGTTTTAGAATTTTAGGGGGAGAATAAGTTAAGTTAGTATTTAAAAAAAACGAGGGAGGAGGACAGGCTAGCTCATAGAAATGAGATCGGATCTGTGAAACCGATTCAATGACTTTGGAAAATGATAGTACATAGGAACAAAGCATTTGGGATTTAAAAAGATTAAATTGAATTAGATGCAAAATTCAAAGTATAAGTTTGAGAAGTCTGGGCAATACAAAAGGAAAAAATGATAGTAAAACTAGCTGCTACTAAGGTAACACGGAGAAAGTAAACCTAGAGATTGCTAGACCATTAGATGATGTGTCGGTAGATTCAACACAATAGATAAGTAGACCTCGTTGGTGATCTCAAGATAAAACTAAGTTGGTCAACAAGTTGTGATTTAGCATCTTATCCCTGGTTAACACAATCAAAAGAGTTCCAATAAGGGGTGACAAGCAACATAAACGCCACAAATATGTGCGGATGACCAAAATATGAGCAAAGCACATGATGAAAAATGCAAAAAGCAATCAAACTAATAACCTATGTTGTTGGTGCGATATATGCAAAAAGAATAAAATTGCTCAAACAAGAAGATAGGTTATGTGCATCTATGCTGTGCGGAGGCACTGACCTGAGGATAAGCATAACCTATATATTCTAGAATTCATTGTTGTTTGCCGCCTCTCTGTTTTGCGGTGGCACTGACCTGAGGCTTGGCTTCTCTTTGAAAGCTCTAAGACTAGTTTCTTCTTGTCAAAATACCCGAAGACCGCTCAAAAATCTCCTGAGGAATGTTGATTACCATATAAGCGTGGGATCCACAAATGCTTGTTGAAATAATTTAACCTAATGTATCACCAATCTGTGTGAAAAGTCTGTGTATGGATTTAAGTGGACAAGCATACTGACAATTATCGTGGCTGCAATTCTTGAAAGTCCAAATCAATGTGTACGTCTTATAGTACTAGTATGATTTTCTAAACTTGCTAATGACTCTCGACGAAAACAAGAATCTAGCATCAAATGATTTTGGAAACACGTCCTGAATGATTTGATTACCTGTATGATTCCATAATGAATCGTTCCACTTATGGTCAAAAAAACTTGATGCTTCCTGTTTGAGAAATAAATCTGTTAGATTTCTATCTTAGGATTTCCACCCCACACAAAATCACAAAAACATTTTAGTTTTGTCGTTCAATTTTTCTTGTTTAAATATTTTAGTCAACTTAGCTTTTAACGTCAGACTATGCCGTGGAATTCAATATGGGATTTAATCACCTAAAAGGGTCACGACTGAGGTGACCAAACATGTGTTCAAATGTTAAATGGGTCACGTCTGAGGTGACAAAATGTGTTGTGTTTAAAAGGATCACGTCTGAGGTGATCAAAAGTTTTCAAAGTTAAAATGATCATGTGTAAGATGATCGAATGCTCAAAATGTTTAATCTATAGTTAAATGGAGTTAAATGTCAAATGGTCATAAAGTCAAAATCATGAGTATGATCCATTCGCACAACTAGACCATGAGTATGGACCAGTCATACGATTGGACCATACTTATGCACTAGATAACCGAATGGAGCATGAGTATGAAACATTCACATGAATGGATTACAAGATTGAGCTAGTCGCCCGAATGGAGATGTCCGAATGAGTCAGTCGCCCGACTGAAACCCAGTCGGCCGACTGAATGTGATCGATTGAACCAATCGCACGACTGAGATCCAATCGCTTGAATGAAAGGAGCGAATAGGTCCAGTCGCCCGATTGTAACCTGTTTCAGTATAAATAGGGCTATAGTCGATCGCATACACTCATCACTCCTCATTCGCCCTAAAATCGCACATCATACCGTTACTCTGCCAAAATTTCGTCTGACCTAATTTGACTTCATATTTCAAAATTCTGACGAGTTCTTGTTGTTATACAGGTACAATGCGGTGCAACCTACATAAATCACATTCGTTTTATGCCCTAAATCCATGAATTCGAACCTAACAAAAACCGAGACTTAAGTTGGACAAATAACCTAAAAAACTAAGTAAAATGTTGAAATCAAGGTTATGAGGTGCTAAGTAGAGTGATTGCGAGTCTAATGAACCAAAACACGATGTCTAATATTAAGATTTGGTCAAAATTTGAATCTCAATCGAACGGATAGTAGGTCTTGCGATTGGACACCCGAATGAACTACAATCGCACGACTAAGCTGGACGAATGACTCAGTCGGCCGAATGAACAATACGAATGAGCTCAGTCGGCCGACTAAACCAATCGCAAGCTCAGTCACCCGATTGAACTAAATCACATGAAAAGTCACCTGACTTTATTCAGTCGCATGTTAGGTCCAACGACTGAACTCAGTCATATGGTTGAATCGCAGGATTGAACCAAACTAACCTCAAACTGTTTAGATTGAATTATTTTCTATTGTGTGATGATCTAACTTGTATGTGTCTTGTGCTATAGATTTATGGCTGATCGGTGGACCATAAACACCAAGCATAATATTTGTGCTCATCTGGACACCACCACTCGGAACACTGCCGAGTTTGCTGGCATCACAACTTTTCTTAAGAGATCACGGATACACCAAGCCATATCTACACCATGCACTCCCTACAGGTCTATACAGCAGGCCTTCTGGGAGGGTGCATCAGTTGATCGATCTTGTGAGCCCTACAACATCAGGAGTACTATATTTGGGCAAGATATAGAGGTGTAAGCTGCAGATCTTCGACGAGTACTAGATCTGGGTGAGGATGCTGATCACCCAACTAGGCTACACCCTCTGACTGTGAGGGGCTGCTTCCTCAGGATGAAGTACTCTAAGGAAATCAATACAGGTGTGCTAAACAAAAGCAACCTGTGTCCCCAGTGTAAGTACTTGGCATACGTGATACTGAAGTGCATAGTTTCCAGAAGGGGTGGATTTGATGACTTATCAGACCAAATCCAAAATGCCTACGTGGCACTGGTGCTTAACCACCCCTTCAGCTTCTCCAGTATGATATTTGCATACCTGATAGAAAACCTTGAGACCAAAGGGAAGGAGGGCTTCTGTATGTACCCAAGATTCTTACAGATGATTATCGATGAGAAGCTGCCCTCTTCGCCCAAGGAGAGCCATGATACAGTATCACATAAGGTGATGGATGACACTACTTTGGGGCGTATGAAGTTCTACAGGGGAAATCAAGTCAAGCCCCTTGTGAGGAGACTGTTCGGGCACTTAGCCCGGGAGGATTACATGGCGCCGGCAAGGCGTAAGTGACACCATGAGGAGAGTGACTCAGATGTTGAGCAGATTGCTCTTCCATCTGATGACTCTGATGATGACGACAGTGGGGCTGGTGGACACTCTGGGCCTGCTACATCTAGGGCCAGCACTACACATATTACACCTCCACCACCCACTCATGGAGAAGCCACAACCACTAGTTTCCATCAGGATTTTTGCCCTCCTGATGAGGAGGAGGAGAGTGACAAGGAGCCTCTGACCAGGATTGTGGGCAGTAGGGTGGTTGCCACAGAGAGAGGTTCAAGGGCGGTTGGTGGACGCCATGGGGAGTCCGGGGATGCTGTTGCTACTGATTCAGATCCCTCATATACCCCGGACCCACCCTGCAGCCAAGGGGGAGAAATAGTGCCTAAAGGCACAAGGAAGAAGAGAATGGCTCACCCCTATGGCAAGAAGGGGAAGAGACTGAAGTTCACTTTGACCTCCTCTACAGCCACAACCATTATCTTAGCCACTACTTCCACCACCACCACTACTACCATTTCACCTGCCACCACTACTACTACCTCACACACCCCTACCACAACCACTCCCCCACTTACCCACATCACATCCACCACCACTACAGCTCACCCATCACCACCCACACATATACCCTCCCATATTCACCACTGCCACCACAACCACCACTAGCCACCAGGCAGGACCATCATATCACCCATCTTTCCCTTCTGGATCATCTCTACCTCCCAGTAGGGTAAAGGAACAGCTTTCAGCACTATACCGTATGGTGTAGAAGTAGTTAGCCATCGATGACAAGAAGACTGCACAGCTCCGACAGTTAGTGGAGCTTACTATTGCACAATCACTGCAGATCTCTTAGCAAGCATAGTAGATTAAGGAGCATGCTCAGCAAATGGCTGCTTAGAGTCAAGAAATTACCCAACTCAAGGAGCAGGACATGTTATATACTAAGAAGATTGAGGATTTGGAGGATGCCAAGAGGACCATAGTGCTCAAACTTAAGGGCACAAAGGATGAGCCTCTGAAGATCTGAGAGGGAGATGGTGATGATAGTGATGATGATGATAATGATAGTGATGATGATGATGGTGATGATGAAGGTGATGATACAAAGGGAGGTGATGATGTGGATGGAGGAGACGATGAAGGAGAAGGAGATCCATCTGCTTCGGATGCCCAAGAAGCTAATAAGAGGTGGACCAAAAGAAATCAAGATTAGGGTGCCTCGACATCAGCCCCGAGAGAAAAGGACCACATGATTCAGGACAAATGTAATGCATAGATGTTTATGTAATTTAAATCATGTGTACTTGAATATTGTATTAAACTTATATGCATGAATGTTTATGTATATATTTAATGTTTACTATCTTGATTATTTACTGATGAATGATGTATTATATGTTTTAAATCGAGCAGATCCAAAATTTTAAAGAGATGAATACGATGTTGCTCCCTTGTAGTAGATCAAGACTCAGTTTACTATGATTCTTGATCTGCAAGGGATAGTCAGGAGGTCAGTGAGCTATGCTCCCGAAGAAGGAGAAATCATTCATGACCTCATTGACGAGCAACTGGCAGAGATGTTCCGGTTGAATCCGGATGAACTGGTCAAAGATGCCCCTACCGTTGATGTTGCTAGTGATGATGAGCTCTACGATGTTGATGAGATAGAGATTGAATACATCACAGCACATCACTATCCTGAATATACTGATCGAGAGGGAAATCTGGTTCCCGATTTTGGTGATACACTCGACAGTGGTTTGTATGCTAAATTGTATACGATGAAGAGGGAGACCAAGAAATCAAAAAGCTAAGCCCAAGCCTCGGACACCAATGTTGAGACCAAAAAGGCTGAATGGGTGGCTTGTTTTGCAGAGATCCGTGCCCAACGCATAGCGCCAAAGCTGAGTGCCTACGCCAAGCTCTACAAAGTAAAAAAGCATCTAAAGGTGTATGGCAAGATAATAGCGTGGGCATACTTTGAGGATCTAAATGTATATGTTGTGAAGAGGGAAAAAGGAATCGAGTACTTCAGATTTCGACATGATCTGAAGACTCTCCCTGGTTTTGAGCTCAACCAGTTGGCACGCCTAAACCTATTGTATGTTGATCCCAGGAAGATGTCCGGATGGTTTGAAGTTGCATTAAAGAGAGAATACCACACACGATGGGTTAACTTCAAGCCTCAACAACCTACGAGGTACATTCGGAGGTCGGAGGTAGACCCAAGGACTGGGAAACCCAAAGTGGTGTTGAAGTGGAGTCCTCCTCGTACTATGTCAAAGATCCCCATGAGGGAAATGCCACAAGACTTCACTCCCCACTTCAAGTGGTGGTATTATGACTGGCGAATAGAAGAAGTGGTCATAGTATTATAGAAAGAGCGCCAAGTGGAGACTATCAGGGTATTTGACCCAATGTGGCTAACAAACCTGTCAACTAGTGATCCGTAGGATATTGTATAGGCCCTCCAATTTCAGAATGTGATAAGACTCTACTTTGCTTTTGAGATACATGCTGGAGTCACAGTTGAGGAGAGACATAAGAAGTTTGATGAGCTATTGAAGGATGCTAGACAATGATAGAAACTAGGTCCAAGGGGGAGTTTGTAGATGCATATGTACCTAGTTTACGATCTTAATGTAATATGTCTGTCATGACCTTAATGTAAATGAATTATATGAGTGGAATGAAACAGATTCTATGATTGATGATCTTAATGTTGAATGTTTCAGTGTATGTTTGAATGTTTATTGTTTATCTACAATTTTGAACTAATTATATAAGTTTGTGGTTGTTTGAATAAATCTTAGTAAAGTAATAATTGAGAAACATATTCAAACTTAGTCGTATGACGTTCTCATACGAATGGCCCATGCTAATGGACCATACGCATGAATAACTTCATGCTAATGAACCAGTCGCATGACTAAACCAGGAGACTAGATCAGTTGCACGATTGTAACATGAGATTGATTCAGTTGCACGACTGAACACTCAGTCGTGCGAATGGATCAACCGCTGTTGGACCAAAAGAACCAATGGGCCAAATCAGAAAAACCTTTAAGTCCCACAGACATCATAGCAACTGAAGTAGTCTACATCAGCTAAAGATAAAAGTCTGAAGACAAAGTCTGAAGACAAAAGCTGAAGACAAAGTCTGAAGACAAAGTCTAAAGACAAAATCTGAAGACAAAGTCTAAAGACAAAGTCTGAAGACAAAAGTCTGAAGACAAAGTCGGAAGACAAAAGCTGAAGACAAAGTCTGAAGACAGAGTTTGAAGATAAAGTCTGAAGATCAAGTTTTCAGAGGTTGTCACAACAGCTGAAGAAGTTCTATTCAGTAGTTGTGATGGTTTACTTTCAGTAGTTGTCTTTACATTTTCAGTAGATTGTAATCAGTAGTTTAGTATAATGTAAAACATCTGAAGTTCTTACACTTCAGATGTTGTAGTTTCAGTAGTTGTAGAATTAGCTGGTACTATATCTTTTATTGTAAGATGTCCTCAGTTGTTGTGGACCTCTTCAGTAGTTTCAGTTATTTTCAGTTGTTT
>BJCM01112425.1:0-10761 GCA_018326385.1 Flaveria bidentis | reverse complement strand
ACTATTGGCTTTAGACAGAAAGCATGAAACTTCTCTAGAGGGAGAGGTTTCTTGCAAGTCCATCTTGTACATGTTCCCTTTCCTAGGAGCTCTAAGCATAATATGCCCATGAGGAATGATCACTCCGGGTTTGAAAATATTGCACTCATGCTCATTAAAGAGCATGTTATTACTCTGATCACAAAATTTGGATACACTCAGAAGATTGTACCTAAGCTTATTGACAAAGTTTATATTTTCAATGCTGGGCTTACCATTTGTGACCTTGCACCTTCCAGAAATGTAACCATCTTCATCTCCTCCAAAAGCAACTGGTCCTCTATCAATCCTTTCAAAGTTTTGGAGTAGTGACCTATTGCTTGTCATGTGCGTGGAACAACCACTATCAATGATCCAGACATTTTTGTTTGTCTTGAGCTGTCCCTTGGCTTTATTATGATCTGCTATCAGTGCTTGGTTTGGAGAAGCATCTTCCACCTGAAAGCTCCATTCAAAGCCTCATTCTTCAACATCAACAACAACTTGCTTCTTTGGCTTCTCATTCTGGGTAGCTTTGTAAGTGTAGTTTGGTCTAGACTGTGCTTGGTCACCATTTGTTCTTTGTGGCTTACACTTCCTAGCAAAGTGACCCATCAAGTTACAGTTATAACACTTGACTTTGCTTTTATCCAGCCCAAACTTTCCACTAGTTGCATTGCTGGGGGACTTCCTTCCAGTCCGCTTGTAGAACTTCTTGGCTCTATAAGTGAGGAGAGCTATCTGCTCGACTATCTCCATGTACTCCAGATCATCTGGATGGATACAGTCCAGGTCTTCAAGGGTGAAAAGAAAACTACCACAACTTTCATCAGAAGACAAAAAGGCTTGAGAAGAACTTGTCTCTTGGAATGGGCTTCCTTGAGTGTAGTTCTCTCTTGGTGTCTCAGGGAAGGTGATGAAAGGACCCTTTGGTGAGTTTTCAGGGTAGCATATGAGATGATGTTGGGTTTCTATGCTATCCCATTCAACCACATGAAGGGCTGAACCCATTTGATTGTTGGAGTTGCTAGATGAACCTTGCATGTTCATCTCCATATTGTAGCCATTGAGAATCCCATATAACTTTGTCAGGGTGAGAGTTTTTAGGTTCTCAGTCTTCTTGATAACCATACAATAATGTGTCCATTGCCTAGGAAGTGAGGACATGAACTTCCTTACAATGTCTCTATTCTCAAGAGCAACTCCTCCATCCACTAGGGTATCCACTATCTCAACATACCTGAAGTATTGCTGAGTCATTGTTTCACCTCATTTGAAGGTAAAGTTTTCAAACTGCTACTTTAGGAGATCCTTCTTGTTCTCATTTGCTTCAAAGGAACCCTCATACATAAGTTTCCATGCATCCCACAACTACATAGTTGTTTTGTATTTCTTGAAACCTCTATACACAGAGTTAGGAAGAGTAGTCTGAAGGGCTGTCATGGCTTTCTGATCAATCTCTACTCTCTTCCTATCTTCATCAGAGTAGTCAGCCATATCCTTGGGTATCATACGACCACCGGTAGCAAAAGAGGTGCTTGGTATGTATGGTACATTCTCATCAGATTCCCGCATTCTTGAATCTAGAGACCTGATGAAACCTTCCATTCTTTGGCACCAGTTGTCAAAGTCATCAAGAGTGATCAGTGGGGATTTGTTCATGGTTCCAGTTTCCATATCAGTTTTGGAAATGGCTGCCATTTGAAAAGTTGAGTATTTGTGTGTGTTAGGGATCTTAAGATGGAAAGATCTTATATCAAGAGCTTGGAATCCTCTGATACCAAATGCAGGACCGATGAAGGGTGGTCACTTACAACATAACAACACAAAGAGGAGAGCAACTTAACTTAATCACACAGTGAAGTGGATTAACCACAAGTAAAGACACTAAGAACACAAGTAAGTAAAAGACAAAACAAGAATTAGTTTTAATTTAGAGTAATGACCACCCTGGGTTTGAGAATAATGTACTCGTGCTCAGTAAAGAGCATGTTATGACTCTGATCACAAAATTGGGATACACTCAGAAAATTGTACCCAAGCTCCTTGACAAAGGTTACCTTTTCAATGCTGAGCTTACCATTTGTGACCTTGCCCCTTCCGGAAATGTAACCACCGTCATCTCCTCCAAAAGCAACTGGTCCTCCATCAATCCTTCCAAAATTCTGGAGTAGTGACCTATTGCCTGTCATATGCCTAGAACAACCACTGACAATGATCCAGATATTCTTGTTTGTCTTGAGTTGTCCCTTGGCTTCGTCATGATCTGCTATCAATGCTTGGTTTGGAGAAGTATCTTCCACCTGAAAGCTCCTTTCAAAGTATCCTTCTTTAATAACAACATCAGCTTGCTTCTTTGACTTCTCATTCTAGGTAGCTTTGACAGTGTAGTTTGGTCTGGACTGTGCTTGGTCATCATTTGTTCTTGGTGCCTTACACTCACTAGCAAAGTGACCCATTCGATTACAGTTGTAACACTTGACTTTGCTTTTATCCAACCAAACTTTCCATAGGTTGCATTGCTGAGGAACTTCCTTCCAGTCCACTTGTAGAACTTCTTGGCTCTATACGTGAGAAGAGCCATCTGCTGGACTATCTTCATGTACTCCAGATTATTTGGAAGGATATAGTCCAGGTCTTCAAGGGTGAAAAGAAAGCTGCCATAACTTTCATCAGAAGAGAAAAAAGCTGAAAAAGAACCTCGTCTCTTGGAATGGGCTTCCTTGAGTTAGTTCTCCCTTGGTGTCTCAGGGAAGGTAATGAAAGGACCCTTTGGTGAGTTGTCAGGGTGGCATATGAGATGATGTTGGGGTTTTATGCTATCCCTTTCAACCATATGAAGGGCTGAATATTGGTCCATTTGATCGTATTACAGTGCAAATGAGATGAAGAATCGTTCAATATCAAACATAAAAACCATACAAGATGAACATAGAAGATTAAATACAATCAGAACTCATTCAAATAAGACAATGAACATCATAACAATCAATAACATCAAGCACAATGATATTTCTAAGTAATAACTGCTTTGAAAAGGTAACTTGCGACAATGATTCACGATTTGGGTTTTGCAAGCTTACCCAACAATGAAAAAGATCAAATCTATATATAGCAGTCTTAGTTTCGCAGACAGTTTCGCTGTCAGCGAAACTGAACTTCCGAAACTATAGTTTCGCTCACAGTTTCACTAGACTGCAAAACTACATAAAACTAAATACATACAAAAGGAAACTAACAAAAGACATATTAAAATCAAAAGTAAGTAATCTAAACTAAGGTGAGTCCAACCTATACATGAACTTCAATACTTCCCCTAGGTTGGAACTAACCACCTTCACCCGTCTTGAAGTGTCTTTTCAGCTCTAGTGTCCTTCATTGCCTTTGATTAATCTTCATTACCTCCTACAACAACTTCCTTGGAGGCTTCAGCACCTGATTCTCCATGGTTTCCTCCTGCTTCATGAGCCCCTTCGGGATGTGCACTTGCTCGCTCAAGCAACTTGGCCAAATCCTGTATATCCATGTTTAGGTCATCTTGAGCCCTTACTCTCTCGGCTAATATCTTCACCTCTGCCCTAACACCTCTGATCTTGTTTCCTACAGTCATAATGAGACTAGCTTCCTTTCTCGTTTCCTCACCTGCACCTGCTTTGATATGATTCTCGCAAAGAATCAGAAGGTCTTCATCACAGAAACTAAAGAGTTCCATTAGATCAAAAACTTTGATCTCAACACCATTCTTCACTCTGATGATTGCCTCCCCTGTATTATTATCATAATATCACTTTTCAAAGCTCTGTAATCGTTGGGGAAGGGGATCTGCCAATCTGACCCTATTCACGGTCCTTGGGGGTTTCACCCTGAGTACAATTCTTCCCTTGTCGGTCTCCCAATCCTTTTCTATCTTTGAGCGTTTCCTCTCAGCCTTCATGAAACCAAAAGAATCAAAAATTTCATTTAGCCCATTCTGAATTTCTTTCTCTAACAGAGAGGCTCGTTCACTCAGATTTTCCTTTAATTATGGCAGAGTTGCCAATCGCCTTAGATCCTATTTAGGCAAGGTCTTGAAAGCCTTCCTTTTATGCAAGTAGCTAATTCCACCCCCTCTCCTCTTTCTTTATCATGAACATTTTGAGGCCAGGGTTATAGCACCAACTTATAATCCGCTTGTTAGCCTCTTTCCTACTCAACCCTTCCATGTGTTGGAAAAGGGGAGTCCGTTCTTCTGCCTCTTTCTCCTTATCAAACCACTCATCTTTATTCATCTCAAATATATCTTCATCAAGATCTCCTTTCTTGGCTACATAAGTCAACGGCCTCTCATCAACTTCATAGAACTCAGGTTCAAAATCATAGTCTACAAGTTGTTCATCATCTTCTTCTTCTTCAACTAGTATCTTTTCTTTCTCACCATCTCGGTCCACCAACTTCTCCCTCACCACTTCTTCTCCAACCAGATCCTTCTCGACATCAAGTCCCATGTTTATAAACCCAGCCTTTAGAATTTCCTTTTCATTCTCCTTTCCTGCATCTTCAATTCTTACTTCACAATCTTCAGCATCAACAATTGTTGCACTAGATGTGCCCTCTCCTACCTTAGTTGAAGTACCCATGTTTAGGAACGGTTACTTTGATGTATTAGTCAAATTATCTAACTCAGATTGAGTTAGTTGATTAGGCAGGCCGGCAACAACTTTCAGTTGGGCAATCTCCTCAAACAACTTCTTCAGCAGACAATTTTGATCAACAAGCATCTTCTTCATTCCCTCTATCATCTCATCTTTTTGCTTATCCCGTATCTCTTGGTTGGCGAGCTTCGTCTTTATCATACCCAGTTCATTTGCCAGAGAACTATTAAGATTACAAATCATATCTTCATCTAAATCTCCCCTTTCTTCCCTCCTCTGAGTGTCAGTGGATGCTTGATGTATGTGCTTAGTTCTCCTCTCTGACGCTGCTATATCAACTTTCTTCTTCGATCTCTTCTCCTTTTCTATCCGTATCTCTTTAACTCTTTCATTTACTTCTTCAAAATCATAATCTTTCTCTTTAGCATATTTCTTTCTTTTCTTGGTTGCATGAGATTGTTGTTACCTGGTTTCTTTAGCTCTTTTATTCTTAGATTCATCCACCCATCTAATGTAGTTCCATCTCTGCGGTGGGTACATGTTTTCCCAGAGATGGGTAATCTTCCCACTAAAATCATGGCGAATAGCACAAAAGTCATCAAAGATATGAAGATTAATTTGTACTAGCCTTTTCACTTCCCCGTGTTTTGGCACATTTGGTATTAGGTTGTCAAAGATCATTTGAAGAAATTTTTGGAGCATATATTGTCATATATAGTGTGTCCGTCGCTTGTCGAATAGTCTAGGCTTAATATAATACACCTGATATGTTGTAAACACATGAAACTGGGTCATTCGCAAGAGCTTATGCGAATGAGACTCAGTCGTATGATTGAGCCATGCTAATGGGCCAGTCGTGCGACTGAGAGATGCGATTAGGACATTGGTAAGACTGAACCATAAGTATTGTCCAGTCGTACAATTGAACCATACGCATGGTCTTATCGTACGATTGAACCATACGCATGGTCCAATTGCACGAATGGGCCCAGTCGCATCTAATATGGGCCGAGGCCTATATATACCATTTTCATTGTGTAGAGAGAGTAAGGATTGTGCCCGGGGCCTAGGTGCTGCCGGATGAAATGGGAGATCATGCTCGATCTCCCCTTGCCAAGAGTCTTGATTCTTATGTTGTAACGAGCTTGTAATCATTAGGTTTTATCAATGAAACCATTTTATTATAGTTCGTGTTATTGTTTGTCTCTTGGTTTTGATTTTGTTTCATTCCGTCAAGAACGCGCTCGGATGTCTACCGATCCAACGACTTCACAATTGGTATCAGAGCCGGTTACTACTCGAATGATCTAACAATAATTCTAGCAACCTGAGCTCTTGATTTCTGGATCAAATTTCCAATCTTGATGTTAAACCCACTTCGTGTTCTTCGTGTTTTGCTCAGATCTTGTTACGTGTGGTGTTTCTATGTTAAAATCCTACTCAAAACCACGTTCTGATCACCCTTTCGAATCTGATGATGCATATTTTGTTTCGGTTCATGTAAAATTCATCAGATTAGGGTTTTAGGCAGCCCTGGTGGCTGTAGATCTGAAAATCTGCGTGCAGGTCCGCTCATGCGACTGGACCATTCATATGATTGGACCATGCGAATGGACCATTCGTACGACTGGACCATGCTAATGGACCATTCGTACGACTGGACCATGCTAATGGACCATTCGTGCGAATGGACCAGTCGTATGTTAAGTCGTGCGACTGGACCAGTCGTATGTTCAATCGCACGAATGAGCCATCTGCATTGACTCATCCGCATTTGTTCCAAACCAAAAAAAAAGTCTGGAACTTCCTCTTGCATAGATTTGAGGATGAGGTAAGCATATTCACCTTGAGGTTCTTTTGTCAAACAAGTTTGATGTATATCCCATTATTCGTTGGACTTCCAGAATAGGTGAATTTAGTTGTAACACGAAAGAAGGAAGAGAAGATGTCAGCAGTCGGTGTTGATTTTATGGGGTAGACAAGAGCATCTGACTATCTATGGGCCAATCAAGTTACATCTATCCACACAAAGAGGATTCCCATTCTTAGGGGTAATTCATGTATAGAGAAATTGAAGACGCAATCGGAAAGTGATGATGTGAGCCGATTTCTGGTGATGAATCTGAGTGCATGCTGATTTGGTTGAGATTGTCATCTGTGGATTGGAACCCTCTACTTTTTGCCCAATACATTGTCTGAAGACGTCAGGAGAGCATGATGTTTATATATTGGGATACGCTGAATTTGAGGGGGAATTTCTGCATGTGTTAATGTTAATCAAGTTAGCCTGTGTGAAGGTTGAAGCAATGGAAAACTAATTATGTCATTATCTGAAAAAATCAGTCATATGGGGAATCTTATTGCTATGATGGTGTTTTGCAAAGTAAACAAAAGCTATTGTGCCTAAATTCATTTTCAGGGATATTGTAGAACCTGATGGATCAACTACATTGGCTAATATGGTTTGTCGTTTGATTCTATTGGAAACCAGAGCAGAGATTGACTGAAGATTGTAAGAGGTGTTATCTACTATTCATAAGCAACTTCTAAGGGGGAATTTGTTGGAGCATATATTGTCATATATAGTGTGTCCGTCGCTTGTCGAATACTCTAGGCTTAATGTAATACACCTGATATGTTGTAAACACATGAAACTGGGTCATTCGCAAGAGCATATGCGAATGAGACTCAGTCGTACGATTGAGCCATGCTAATGGGTCTGTCGTGCGACTGAGAGATGCGATTGGGAAATTCCTAAGACTGAACCATAAGTCTGGTCCATTCATACGATTGAACCATACGCATGGTCCAGTCGTACGATTGAAACATACGCATGCTCCAATCGCACGAATGGGCCAAGTCGCATCTAATATGGGCTGACTTCTATATATACCAGTTTCATTGTGTAGAGAGAGTAAGGATTGTGCCCGGGGCCTAGGTGCTGCCAGATGAGAGGGGAGATCATGCTCGATCTCCCCTTGCCAAGAGTCTTGATTCTTATATTGTAACGAGCTTGTAATCATTAGGTTTTATCAATGAAACCATTTTATTATAGTTCGTGTTATCATTTGTCTCTTGGTTTTGATTTTGTTTCCTTCCGTCAAGAACGCGTTCGGATGTCTACTGATCCAGCGACTTCATAGAAATCGAGGATAGAATAACCATTTATCCTTCTTCAAGGCCATCACATTCTCTACCATGCATGCGATTATCAGTCTAGCTATATTTGCCTTCTCTTCTTTGCAGCACAACACCATTGCTTTTGCCCAGTCAACGTTTAGCCCGTCTGATCCACCTTTGCGGTTATCAAGACACATGATGAAGACGTGAGCAATAAATCTCCATTCCTTGGAGAAAAATGACTTCTTGATCTCCTTTTGGGAACCAAAAGCTGGCCCCTCATAACCCATGCTTCTGAATGTTTTGAACACCTCTGTATCAGACTCAGAAACCTCTTTAGTAGAATCCTCCTCTAGCCTCAGAATCCTCGAAACTGTCTCTGCAGTAATGGTCACCTCATGCTCTAAGACTTTGGGTGTAATTCTTTGAGTATTTCCTCGTGTATCATATTCAGCAGATCTCATGAAATCTCTGATGTGAAGGTCATATATGGTGGTGGAATGAGAAATAGCGTAAGCTACAGGAAATCTCTACAACCACCGAATACAATCTCTGAACCCGACAGCTTTAGGATGTGTATCATCCAGAATAGCAGTGATATTGTTTCTCTCATCAAACTTTAAATTTGCCATTGAAACCAGAGATACAAACCAAATGAATTACATTAGAATAAAGTAAAAGAATGAAAACATAAAAAAATAAAGAATAATACAAAAATAAAATGATTTTTTTAATAAACTCGATGGCCGAAAATATAGTTTCACAGGAAGAGTTTTAGTTTCGGCAGACGAAAGTATAGTTTCGCTAGCAAGAACACATCAGATTCGCTCAAACAGAAATGTAGTTTCGACAAGCCGAAAACTATAGTTTCGACAAGCCGAAACTATAGTTTCGGCACTGCAAAACTGAAGATTTGTCAGCAAAACTGTAAATTTTGTTCGGAGAGCATAACCTTACAGTTTCGATGGGAAATAAAGAACTTTCGTTCAGTTTCGCTGGACAATCGATAGTTTGCTGGATGAACAACGAAGGCACCGAAGAGTCTCGATCAAATATACCCACAATGTGATATTATTAACAAGATAAAGTGATTACCATGAGGTTGAAACTAACTTGCGAACAAGAATCAACGAACAATCATAAGCAATAACACAAAATCACATAAACGCAAGAGAAAGTCACGGAAAAAGCCCTAAGGTGCAGCACAAGACAAAAGTGCGAAAGTATTAGAACAGAGATGAATTTAGTCATCGACCGGCAATGAGATCATACCGATAACTGAATCTAATCACAGTCTTTGAATGATTTTGAAATTCTTAGGCAGATCAATAACAATTGCTCATATATTTTTCCACTTAAACCCATGCCATATTTTTTTTAACAAGCAACAAGTGATTCGTTAAGGTTCGATTAAATGCTTTAGAATGCTAGGACCCCACAATCATTTGAAAAAATCCTCACTCAACATCAGGATTTCTTGAATTTTGTAATGATCTTTATAGAGCAAGGCGTGTGCATTAGTGTGCAAGTGATTATCAACAGAATATTGCATTCTGTGATTAATTCATTGTTTAGAAGATTTGACGCAACTTAGACCAAGATAGTGAGAGCTCCAGGTCTATACTCACGTATAACAAAGGAGATCAACATTTAAATATATGCCGATGAGAGCTCCAGGTCAGTACTACCATACAGCAGAGGAGATCATCACTCCAGGTCAGTACACCATATAGCAGAGGAGATTAGCACAAATACAAGACACAAATGTACAGGACAAGAGCCAAAGATTAATTCTCAATCCACTTTTTGACGGGACTTAGTTTTCGTGCAGGCCAAAATGATCGCGTAAATCCAGACATCCTTAAGCAGAGATTTTAATTTAAATCATATTACTGATGTATACTTTATTCTTCAAGCTGAGCCTACCAAGTATATCATTTAAAGAGTCTGTTTACTTGACTTTAATATACAATAAAAAATAAGATGTAAATCAGAGATCAGCATTAGTTACTATCATTTCAGATTTTAACTACCAGTCATGCATAAATGAACATATCCGGAAGATATAGAATCATTTCTCGTCATTTCAATTTCAACACCCAGGTTATTTACTTACTCCCCCAAAATTTTAATTTAGAAGGATAATATTATTAAAATGATTAAATATATATATAAATATATATATATATTACTTTTTTAAAGAAAATTTATAAAAAAAACAAAACAGGTTTAAAAGGATATTAACCCTAGCATAGAGATCAATTCATAAATGCAAGATTTATCAAAAGTTTTTTAGAAAAGATTTTCCTTTTGATGTTTTGTGTCAATGGGAATAATATCAATAAAACCCTTTTCTTGGGCATCACGAATTGCATGAATCCGTGTTTCGATATGCTTGGTTCGAGAATGATGAATAGGATTTTTAGCGATCCCGATGGCTGCTTTGTTTTCACAAAACAACGGCGTGTGAAGAGTTGATTCCATAGTCAATGATCTAGTGTTGTATCCAAAGGACTTGGGAACAACAACTAGAGGCAGCAATGTATTTTGCTTCCCTTGTAGAAAGGGAAACAGTGGTCTGTTTCTTGCTCTGCCATGACACAAGACAATTTGTTGATACGAGTGTACCTTGATTCTGATCTTAATGTAATATGTCTGTATTGTCTTACACATATGTAATAGTTGGGTACTTAATGAAATACAAATGTTTGGTTGTGTTTATTATGTTTAATATTTCATTAATGAGTTGTTTAATGCTTATCGAATTGATTATATAGGTTTGTGGTTGTTTGAACTAATATAAATAATGTAATGGTAATGAATACATTTTAACTTAGTAATATGAAGTTATCATGCTTATGGCCCATGCTAATGGACCATATGCACGAACAACTCCATGCGAATGACTCAGTCGCACGACTGAACCAGGAGACTGGATCAGTCGTATGATTGTAACATGAGATTGGCTCAGTCGCACGAGTGAACACTCAGT